>JTDE01001046.1:80411-98998 GCA_014338405.1 Paragonimus skrjabini miyazakii | reverse complement strand
TGAATTTCTCAACAAATGCCGATGGACAGCCATTTTCTTTCAGCTTGGTTCTCAACAATGACATCTCTTTGGCCAATGTCTCACTTTAGCAAATTCTTCTTGCTCTAAAGAACAAGGTCCTCACCAGACCCCGCTTGTACTGGATCGGCACAAAACTGTGAAAGTTCAGGTACTGTCCAGTCCAAGTATGGTTCTGATAAACAGACGGCAGTAAGCAACCGTTGTTCTGGCGCTTCATGATACATTGTGTAAAAAACTGTTTCTGACTTCTCTGTTCAAATTTGTTTACGGGAAAAGGTTGCTTTGCCATACTATATTTAAGTCACTCAGTAGCTTCACATTTTCAGTCCTACTGTCCAATAAAGGATAGATTTTGATACTTTCGGCATGGTGTCATGGCAGGAAATTGACAGACTTTGATATTTCATATGTGAATAGAATAGATAGCGGAGAGTTCCCGGTGCGTGCAGTTAGGCATACAGTTGACTGTTAAAATGTTCGAAAACGGCTTATGTGCTCTAATCTGATCAGTTAGGTTCCGTAAGAGTGGAGTAGAACTTCCCTAATATGAGCCTCTCAATTTTCAAGTTGATATCGTCCGCCATTGTAGCTGACATCAGTAGAGATCGAAGTAGTTTGAAAAACACAAACTGTTAATGAATTTCTAATTTCTTCACTGTTGTTTATGCGGTATCTGAATAGTTTCACATAACTATTCTTCGACATGGAACATTTGCATCTACACGGATGAATCTACGTAATTGCGGTTACTTTGTTGGTTCTCGGTTGAAAACAAATAAGGCGGATCTCTTAGAACACTACTGAAAATACATAGTTCACCATCACCAGCATCCGCATTGTGTTTAAATTATTGCCTACTAGAACTATAGAATGGTTTGTTGTCAACATCATCGTCATCATCCTCAGTCTCATCAATGTCGTCGTAATAATGATCCTCATAGATGACGATAGATCAATGGCTGTAACCGATGCTCAGTTATCATACAAAGATAGAGAGGAACGCACCAACCCTAACAAGGAAGCAAAAAGTGGGAACGGATGGGTCATATTACAAAAAATACCTAGGCCTCAATTCAGTTGTTCGAGTTCAAGGTGCGCATACCACTGCAACCGAGCAGCGGAGGTAAACCTATGGATGAGACGCTGTCTCGCGGCTTGAACTGCTCTGCGTCATTAGTTGCGTGTGCTTCAATGACAACTGGACTAAACAACGGCAACATTCACTCCGTGGAGCCTTAATGGCTACCATTCCATCTTACATTTCCACACGCAAGCTTTCTAGGTCACTAGAGCTCTAACTCGAGATGAAAACCTGACCTGTTGTAATTGACGAACTGGTAAGTGTCATTGCATTCCAACGCCAATTCATCAATTGTCCACCTCGCACCCCCACGCTGGCAGGCTACAACCTCTTCAAACAGAGTCTGGCACATCAGAGGGTTAGTTAGCACGGTCTACTCAGCTACGTCCTCGCGTACGATTGTCGCTCATTATCAACTCTCAACCTCCTTACCCTACCATCCCTTGCTCATTGATACCATCCAACGCGATCGACGGAACTCGGAAGTGGTCGACCAAATGGATGATGGCGGTTCGCGTTTTCTATAATCGTTGACAAGGGTTCGATTCTTTGTGGTGAGATGGCTTCTACAATCTTTGTATATATGCCAGGTGTGTTTTTTGTTCCCAACTGCCGTCCCGTTCTTGGAATTGAGAGCGATTATTTCACTTGCTGAAACTTCGCAGCTACAGTTGCAACTATCCACGATTCCCAAGTGGTCAGCAACCCTCTTTAAACCGTTATTTCACAGTAAATCTATGGCTGTCTTACAAAACACTGGCTACTTGAAACCGATGGAAGGGTTTACAAATTTCTTACACAGGCAGTGCCTGAATTTGATGGAGATCAGCTATGTAGCAGTAGTTAGATTGAGGTGATTAGTTTGCCTTCATGAGTTTCTAAAACTGTGATAGTTGTTTTTTACGGTCAACACGCCTCCGACAGCTTGGTTTTCGTATATGTACGATCCTAAAACAATCATAACACTCGATTAGAAACTCGAAGTTTTATGGTTATGCCAAATCAGAATCTGTAACTTAAAGTCAAATAAACATGATGTTACGACTGACGGTCAGGATTGTGAAAGTCCAGTCTTATTCTATTGAGAAACCTGATTGAAAATCCGCTTATATTGTGTATATTTGAATGCGATCACGGAGACCAGAATACCTTCTCAAGCAGGTTGGGGCACTTCAATAGGCAGGACAAAGATATGTCACAAGACCCCTTGAGATCTGTTCCTTTGCGATAATCTAGGAGATTATGGACTAAAAGGCGCATCAATACGTTTTGTCTGCAAACACTCTTTCTCACATGTAAGGAATTAAACATGTTTAGGTGGTTCTGCGATTATGGAAGCTACTGCTCTACCCAGCATTCAGGAATTCTTTCAAAATAGCTCAACAAGATAGAGCCTGAGCGAGACCCCCCAGCGATTGCTGAGAAACACCACAGCAGAATTCAGTTATACTTACCGCTGCGAATAAATATGGGAAAACAGAACCTCTAGGACGACTAGCACAAAAACAAATGAACATGTTCAGAAACGCCTAATGAATTTCTTGTTCTAGTTGACCACGTGATTCTGTGAGCGTTTCCGCAATATTTATACAACTATTAAACAATTGTTAACGGTGAGACATAGTTTGAATGTGACCTGGGATTTCAATGCAAGCAACCCCAGTAAAAAATGTGTATTCCACAAGCGTATCCAATAACTGCCGGTCACTAATATTCTGTCATAACCATGTGTACAATAGTAACTCACGAAAATATTGTAGTTGTAACAGACACGCGTCACATATTTGTGTCTTATTCCACTCAATTTTATGATGCGTTGTGCAACACCTAAGAAAAGTAAGTCACATGACGTAAACCGTTGTCACATGACTCATAGAGTCATGTGACTACGATTTACTGGTCTGGTAAGTGAGTATCCGAACTACTACTCCGTAGCGGTCTAACAAGCTGACGTTTGTTCGTGACTTGATTGGGTCCTCTGCGTTCGTAGTATTGTTGAGTCCAACTACGGTGAAGAAAAACAGTCTACCACTTCGCTCGTGGTACCTGACATCTGTTAGCCTAAATGCACTGTGGAAAATGTTGCGCAGGTATTCTACTGAACAATAAATATGTAAACGGGCGGTCCAAATATGGTGTTTACACTTTTCTGACGAACTATGAATCTTTCTTTGACCTGATTACACTTCTACCTGGGCTCAAGTAAGTGATACTCACACACTGTGGTTTCCGAACCTCTAGCAGTTTTTTCCGATTAAACTTGAGTTATGAGAACGAATCATTCTAGGTTTAATCTGATTAATTAGATATTGGAGAGTGACCGCAGAATTTTGAAAGGTTTTCTAAAAGGATACAAAACGCAATTATTTTGTAACTCATTTGACGAATTTCTCTGGTTCACAACATTTTGTCGGTGATGGTGTCAGTTTCCTATTCGTGTTAATGTGCGACTAACTGTATAACAAAAAATCTAACGAATATCATCTGTTTCGCGATGAGATTGATAATGACCTGAACAGCTGAATGGGCTGTTACGTCGATTACAAGAGGTATGAATAAGAACGTTTATTTGAGATCAAGCTGAACAAGTGTGCTGATCTAGGTGTAATTTCTAATAGTTAATTTTGAAATGACGGTGGCGTTTTAAAAGCCACCATGTTGTTTCTGCTGGACATGATCACAATAAGTATTCATTTGGAAACCTTTACCAGATGTTATGGTGGTCAGCCGATTTGGTTGACCTTGAATCATCACGAACTTTGACGGTTACCTTTGGTATACCACGAAATTTCGGTAACGGAACTAGCCATTAGCCTCATTGGACAGTGATTATCTTGCCCAAGGCACATGATGCGATCTAGTTAAGACCAACTGAATTTTGCTAATGAGTGTTAGGTGTGTCTGACTAACGAAAATGGTAAACATTTGTAAGCATGAATGACAGCGTGGTGTAAACCAGGAGTAAGTTGTAATAACCGATCCGATCTGTCAGCTATCCATAAATTGACATTATGTACAGAACGGGTCGGTGCCTACAAAAAAGAATGACTGAACGTATGCCCAAGTGGTTGGTGCGCGCCAAGACGCAACAGGCAATGGCAGCAGAACGAGTGAGACGAAATCCGAACTCATCCATAACAAAGCACATCATGGAAACAGGTCCCGTTGTTGACCCCGCCAATTCGTTTCATGTGTTGTTGCGTAATCGGAATCCGAAGTGGCTTGCCTTCTCCGAAGCTATGCTAATCAATACTCGCCGTCCGGTCTTGTGTGTGCATAAACTGTTGACTCATGCAGTTTGTCTGCCCTGTTTTGTGTAAACCCAATTGTTGATTGTTTCTATTGTTGTTGCTATCCGCATATCCTATATATTCCAATGTTTTACGTTCGTGACTGAAGAGAGTAAACGAAATGTTAACATCTCGCGACGTATGTCTTCTATCGTTACTGGTGAATTGGATCAAGGGAACGCAGTGTTTTGAATTATGTACAACCTTAATGCGGATCCATCTTACTTCCGGCTCTAATTGACCATTCATTCGATGTAACTGAACAGTAAACGTGACATTGTGTTTTACACAAAGTAATACATTCCAGTCAACATAGTTCTTTAACTCTCGATGATTTTTAAAATTCTGTTGGACAAAAATTTGGCCGAATGGTTTGCAATGCTGTACCTTCCCAGTCCAGACAACCACATGTTATGTCAAACGCATTAACATTGTACAGACCGGTTGGGCTTTTCCACACTTTTGCCTGCCAAAAATCCAGTCACGCAGAATGACTGAAGCGAGAGGATGTTTTCATCTCGCTGATCATAGTTCAGGCAACCCACAGTTAATACCGGACGTCCATCGAGTTGATATTTCTGATGCGTTCCTACAAATTAGCTTCATTCGTTCATCTGGCTCGATATGTTGATTGACAAACTCTAGCACAATTAGTGGTCGACGGGGACATGGAAGATGAATTGGTGAGCTGATTCCATCTCAGAAGGCTGATTTCATTTCAGGTGCCAGCTACAATATGGTGTGTACTTGGTGTGAGTTGTTCCATCAACCACTAGAGGAAACTACAAATCGTTTTGTTCACTCAAAAAAGGAATGTCTCGGAGAATGCAGAAGGTCTAAATCGGTATAATGCAATGTACATAAATGTGTTTGCAAGCCCCGAGCCGCCTGATTGTTGACTCCATTCACTATTTTGTTTAACAGTGGTAATCCCCACGAAGTTTCTTTCAGAATAATCTACCATTTAGTCGAGCGCGTTCCCCTGTCGTGAATTATCGTTTTTCATTCATTTTCTAACCGTTTTAAACCAAGAACCAAAAGTCTCACTCAATTGTGATATTTTTTAACTCACGTTTATGACCTCCTATTAATATACCTCGTTATTTTTATCTTGTGGTTAGTGGTTTTAACCCCTCCACATTACCGTTAGAAGCCTTCTGTTACTCAATAAGCTCACATTAAATGGATACACACACATTGCATTCGTTTTTGCACCGTTTAGCACCAGTACACCGAACATGGCGTGTGTTTGCTTATGGTTACGCATATAAAATCATACTCTGTCACTCGACGAACACTGGATGATAAATTTAAGTGAAGGCAGATGGTGAATCCTCGCTTACTGTGCGCATTAATTGGAAATGGCAGTGAAAAGATAGAAAATGATGGCTACTGTTTGGAAGACGACGATGAAGGGATTGATTGAACATGGGAAAGTTGTGGTCTTGGATACCAAAAGTTTGGATGATTCGCAACTCTTGATGCAGGATTAATAAATCGTTCTCGGGATACAACAACCTGTCAGAAATGATTATTTACGGTGACTGTCACGCTAACAAAATAAGCAATCAGAATGTCTGCAACGGGCGGCATCGGGTTTTTAAAATGTAAAACGCTTGTGAGTGGCAAGTGTGCACTGAGCGAGGAACAAAACTAGACCCACTGCTGGAAAGGTAAAACTCTGGAATCGATAGGATATATGCATTTTCACATCAGTTACTATCTATAAACAATCTAAGAAAATCCAGTAAATTTGAAACTGCTTGTCTGGCTCCGTATAGTTAATAGGCGTAGCAACTACCTGTAGCAAGTCCCATAGTTGAGGTAACTACCTAGTCACTGAACGTACAGGTTAGTTTAGCCTGACCATCACTTACCTAAGTGGCTGAAGTTCCCAGATAAACGTGGCCGTCGAACTGGGTTTGTTTAAGACACTAAGGAGTTGTGGCTGTCAGCTTGAAATCTGTTTGTGGGAAAATGTTTAACGTAAGGCTCAGACACTCCGATGAACCATATGTTAACGATATGTTAACATTTCGTTTACACTCATCAGTCGCAAACGTAAAACGTGCCAGTTATCTACATCATTCACATGGACTCGACACGCCTACAATCACACCGACTATTAAGTAATCAAGACCACGGCAACCCGATAGGTTGCCCCAATCACTTGTACGCACATGACACTGGCTGGTAAGTTCGAATGAACATCCCATCGCACAATGCCAGTAACTTCGGAAATCGATTGCGTGACAGTACAGTGAGTGCGCTTAACAGGTCGACTTGGTGACCTGTTGTTACGAGGTGTCTAGCACTCAATGACACTGAAGTTCGAGCAGCCGGTTCCACTTGTCGAGTTTGGTGCGTAATCAATTATTACATGAGCAGTTACAAAAGCACCAGTTCGTGTTTCATATCGCTCGTGCTTTGTCTAACAAAGATCAAACGCTGGATTATTAGCGATGAGTTTGCCGTTTAGTGTACATCATTTTATATCTTTCAGATGATATTACAGATAGTCAAGAAAATGATCCAGAAGTAATTAGAGTGGACGAAGATTCGGGAAGTTGTGACCGAAAGCATATATTCTGTTTGAGGCTGATCAATAGTCTGCACAGATTTGTAAACAACACTGTATACTTGGTTTGACATGGTATCTCTAGTTACTGTCAATTGTATCAAAAACTTACTACAAGGCTATCAGAAATCAGAGAATTAATTGTAAAAATACATTAAAGCTGGCTCACTTTTCCGAAAATAAATTCCCATTTCAGTTACTTGTGTGTTAAAGTATTTTTCGGTCACAGATTATAATGGTTGAATGAATTATGAAATTCACTTTGAACAGTCACTCACCCTTAACGGAAAACTAACTCTCATGAGTAGACCGTGTGAGAACTAACTCCTTTTTTCCTGCTGTAACTCTGAAATTTATTACTACTAACAATGAATATTCTGATGGACGTTTTGTTTCGATTTACACTACAACCATGTGATTCGAATTTCTATTTACCTCTAAACACTACTGTGCTCAACCTGAATTCGGTTGCTGAGCTGCTCGCATTGATTTTCTATAGTGACTATTTCTAAATATTCAATCAGAATATTCCACCAGTCGGGTACATCTCGGTTATTTTAAGTGACAGAAAATATCGGAAAAACTAATGAGGTAGGTTACTGGTTTGCAAGACCTGACAACTTATCGACTTAAGACTTGTTTTGTTCACCAAAACGCCCAATTTATTGTTGTTTTCGCTTACAAATATATTGGCAACAAATGTTCGCAAATAGATGACATACACAAATGAAACCGATCACCCTCGAACATGGAAAACATCGTTGGCCTTAGTCACCACAAGTGTACTTCTCAACTGAGGTCACTGCGTTCTTCAAAAACACGCCGTACTTATACAACATTCCATCCCCAGCTTGATATTATGAAAAGAACACCAGGCGTGCAAAAACTCTGTAAACATTTATTTACTGTTCGAACCGAGACTAACAAACCATAACGTATATATATTTCTATTGTTCTTACCCAATTTTCAGATTTTCTTCAAAGACTACACAACATATTCTTAATTGTTTTAACGCAAGTGTTATGTACACATTTTTATAAAGCATACAGATACAAGATTGTTTATTACAAAACTTTTAACTAAAACGATAAAAGATTTGTTTTTCTGTGTGTGCGTATACCCACATTTTGTGGCATGCTCCATACTGCAACACTTAAAAATCAAACCTGGTCAACAAACCAAAATGAACTTATAGCATAAGTATGATTGTAGGGCGCGCACAGATGAAAAGCCCAGAATAGAATGTGAATTGTATGTTGTGCAATACGTGACACAATTCATCGTGTCGTTGAACTTGCTCATCGGTCACACACAGTCTACGTTTCAGTGATCCACGCGCCCGATAAACCTGGTACTTTGCTGGATGACTGGCTACCCTTTGGCAAGTTCACTAATCAACGCGAGTTTACTTAGAAAACGCTGACCGTCCTCAAAAGAGATACCATGATAAAAATGCTTCCGGTGTTCTTGTCTAAGCCGTCGATAAGATCGGGGCGCATCAGTCCGCTCCAAACCTTGGAGTGTCAGCAAAACTCCGTAAAAACACGAAAAGGTCCTTACGTGGTGGAACGGAGTGGGTTCGGTGCGTCAAGACCCTCACGGAACTGAACAACAGGACACTAGTTGATCAAAAAGGGAGGTGCTGGATTTAAAGTCAGCGGGAGGCGGATATGTCACTGTCAATCTTACGCTTCAGTGTAACCTTTTGGATGTCGTTACAACAGGTTGGACGTTACGTAAGATACATCCGAAACGCAGTTGGTAGGCTATTTAGCTAAACCGTGACTGATACCGTTTTCCTTGTTTCCATTTCAAGATTATCGAGGCGCACTTTATGTGTGACTGAGGAGTGAGTTAAACAGGACGGCTATTTCTGTGTTATCTACTACCTAATTTACTATTGGTGTTTCTCCACCTCCAACTTTGTGGGTACTTTACATACAGACACTTCAAGTCAATGAATTTGGCGTCTTAAAGTGGAACTTGGACCCCATTTTTCTGTATGTCGTGTTCCAGCAACTGTATACAGAGGCGTCAGCATAAAACCATTTGTTCAGTACCGTCAACTTATGGACAACATATGGTTTTGACTCGCGACGAGCTCATTCTACATTGTCTCACAAACACAGGGGGAAATAGAATATGAAGTTTGGGATCAAATAGTTTGGCATCCAATAAGATGCAACTTGACTGTTGAAATATACGACAACATAAAACGGAGGGATCTGAATTTATGATGCAATTAATTTCACCCAGTTTTGATAAGCATTACACAGAGAAACGAGGATAACATTAGGTGTTCTGGAGAAGCTGTTCGTTTAATCTAGAAAATCTCACTTTCTGGTTAACGTTACTCAGATAAACACCAAGCAGAAAAGAGAACTGCTTTGTCTGAAAAAATAAATACATTAGATTTTTCAAAATCTACGAAACGGTGCGAGGAGAGGACATGTACAGACAAAAATTTAGCCGTGGTCAAATACCAATGCGCAACTGAACGGAGCAACGCGAACTTACCAAATCAATGGGCAGAGGTCGACAATGAATAACTAGTTGTATGAAAATACTGAAGAAGACTTGACCGACCCAGTCGAAGTTCAAAGGTAGCAGTACAGAACTCAACGGATAGGCAGAAAAACCAAAGATAACAGAAATGACCAATCAGATTTCAGGTCACAAGGACAAAAGCAACAAGACCTAACCAGTCAGATCTCAGGTCAAAGAGACAATAACAAGAAGTATTAGCTAATCAGATTTCATCATCCGCAACATTGAAACTTATGTGCTGGAACTCTTACAATCTGACGGTATCGCCTCATTTGGTAGTGGGTCAAGTTACAGTTATAGACAATGCCGCGTTATTGATCATAACGGTAGAAGTGCTTTTGCAGATATGTTTTGTTCTAAACTTTGTAACCTACGGCTGAAAGAGACAAGTGCTTAAACTGCTTAATTCGGATATCTGTTTCTATACACAGTTGAATTTGTCTAAGGCTTGCGTTCAGTCAAAAGTTGACTGGCACGAGTGGCCCCGCGTAATCGACCATACATCAGAAAACGACTAACCTGAATTTGGTCAAATGGGACATCGAAGGCAAACGATTCGTTGTAATACGGATTCAGCGTATACTTCTTGATTGTGGTTTTTTTCTTTTTGATACGCTTTGCTCCAACCATGAGTGAAATTTTCACATAAGGGTCTGCAGATGGGAGGAAAAAACACAAATGAACTCATTCTAATTGGTTCGACGATATCGGGTTTACTATATACAAGTCATTTTAGCTGATACGACTGAGAAGTATCGATTGGTTCGTAAACTTTGAAGGCTGTGGGAGGACTACGAAAACGAGCAGTCTGTGTATGTCACCAGATCGGATGTTAACAGTGATGATTATGCTTTACATGGTCTATACTAATGAGCGTGTAACACTGCTGTATATCGAAAAAAACTACAACGATTAAATTGCAGTTTGCATATTTATTTATTTCGGATGAGTCATCTTGATTAGTTGCTCTATTAAATCGCTACTGGCATACGTTGAACTGTCGAATATCCCGGTGTTTCAATTGAATTCATGTTTATCTTATCAGATGTGTCACTCATTGTTATGAGCTTACACTCATCTCTTAGTATAAACCGTTTTGAGCAAATGTTTATCCCCCAAGTTCAACAGCCCATTCTTCGGTGCCATCAAGTGAGACTGGTTCACAGGTTATCGGTAATTCCATGCCTTGTACACTAACTTTGTATCACTACAAGCTGATGAATTACCCGCTGACAAAACTTTCGGTCAGAATCGATAATTATTCAATAAGTTGCTTCGTGGAATGTTGTTTCAACTAATATTTTCATTTACTAACAACCAATCCACCTATGAATTATTAACTATGTTGGTAACCCCATAACCAAATGGTAATTTCGTGAATTTTGTTGACTTTTATTGCTGTTGTTGACGTAGCCAATTACAGCATGCCCGACCTTGTAAAGTCAAAACATTTTTGTACAGCATAATCGACTCTGGATAACCAAAACCTCTAAACTAGACGAAAGTGCGTGAACTGTTGTCCTACACTAGCGTCATTCCAGGTTTTTCGACTCATCTGAGTGTTAATAAACACGGTGACAAAAGCTCTCATTTCCAACTAAATGTTGGTATAAGTGATCGCATCCACAGTCCAGTCAAAATCACAGTGGCTATATCACATCCACACCGTTGGTGTTTGGTAAAGCGACGGGAAAACGAAGTCAAATTTACAAGAAGTAATAAAAATGTTTTGGAGGCGAAATAACGGTAGCCGTTTTTGTGAAAATCTAGACAATTTCCGATTTCGGATGTTTACAAGTTCGTTGTAATTTCAGTTCATCTTCTCCCTGAGTTGGTACATCGTGATAAAACTGCTTAAACCGGTTAAACGATTACCTTCTCCGAATGAACTTAGTAATGGTCGTTCTAGTTTGTTTTTCAACCATATTTTCGGTCCATTGACATGACGGTCACCATGACCACAACTCACCAAGTGTTCCCGTAACTGCATAAATTCGTTGTTTGCATAAATTTGGATAACAAGAACAAAAAAGATACAGACGGAACACAAGCTACAACATAATGGAGATGACACACGGGGTTGGTGAAAGTCTGAATATCAGCCATCAGACGGCCCCGACAGAGAATAATTCAGCGAAGAGAGGTCTAGTGGACTTTCACTGACTCATGTTAGACATACTCAAACGATAGTATGCTTTATGAAATAAAGTAGACGTATTTCAGTGTCTTCTATTATCTATAACCTTCCCATTATGGCAGGCGTTCCACTTCATGTGTTCTCTTACAATTATTTCCGGATAGAAATTTTCGAAGACACACTATGGGTCTACCTGGATACCGCCCCAGTAAGTATCCTACTGTTTTCAAATTGACCAAAGAACAGCGGCCCGTGTATGTTTGTGCATTCACGATTGGAAGTGGAACAATCTAGTCAACTCTTATTTGAAATGAAAAAACAACGTTTCAGTTGTTGAACGCCTTGACATCTCGGGTAATTCAGTGACGTACAGGTTTGTATGATCCACCCACGTGCAACCAAACCACGGTTCATTTCGAGAGATGATTCGGGAATGTATTGTTAGGGAAAGCTTTGAACCAATTCATTTTGTTGAATGAAAGATGAAGGAGACTATTCAGCCGATAGCAAAAATCGTCCTTTTCCACCGACAGACTAACTATACCTTTTTCCAAACTGGTTTCTGCTTTAGGCATAAGAATGTATCTTTCGTGTAAAGGCCATTCGTTTTAGTGCAGTAGAATTTCTCCATTGTGTTTTCAGGCTATGGAAGTGGCTCGTGATTGGTCTAGTGGACTTATATTTTCGGGCGTTTTTGATTGCGACTGCACTCATTGGCTGTTGCACTTGGACATTGTCCGAGAGAACACTTGAGTTGTGAAGGCCGTCATGTGGTCCAATCTGGGTAAAGAGTCCAACCCAGAGGGGGCAGAGAACACAAGCCAATGATTGGACCACATGATGGCCTTCACAACTCAGGTGTTCCCTCGGACATTGTCCTAGCGCAGCAGCCGATGCGTGCAGTCGCAATCAAAAAGGTCGGAAAATATGAGTCCACTAGACCAATAATGAGCCACTTCCACAGCCTGAAAATACAATGGAGCAATTCTAATGCACTAAAACAAAAGGCTTTTATGCGAAAGATACATTCTTATGCCTAAAAGAGAAACCGGTGTGGAAGAAGGTATAGTGGCCTCAACGAGCTGTCACCGGATTATTGGCGAGGCTAAATATGTGGTAATACTGTCTATCTTGTGACAATGGTTGGGTGATCTTAGATTACTGATGGACGATCGAGGGTTCGGTTGGAAAGTCTGTCTGAATGCGAGTGCTGCAATCAAAGGCGAGTGGTGTTCAACTGGAAGATAACCAAATCCTTGACCATTGATCAGTAATTTACTAAATGATCGGCTGAAAACTCAATTCGATCTAAGCAGCTACTGGCGAATCCGGGTCAGCAATTCGTACAAACAGATGTTGAAAACTAATCCCGCACTAGACATTAATTCTCAAGCAGGAAACCTGGGTGTTTGTGTTTATGTCACTGGGAATATGGACTGTGAAGAACAATGTTATGATCAATTATGATGGAGTGAATTTGCGAATGGGTGCATATGAAGCCAAACAAAATCACGCAATTTGTCAGTAGAGACGGTAGCAAGTGAATGGAATGTGGGATTTTGTATTTTTTGTCTCATCAAATGCTCAGTGAAAAACTTTCTGATTACAGGCAATCTACCCCTTGGAGACAACCATCGGGTTTTCCCATGCATTCCGTACGACCACAATTTCCACACACAATGAGGCCTATATTCGGGTAATTGTTTGGTGGCAGATGGGAGAAATGCAATTATTTCCTTTCTCATTTTACTGTTGGCACGGTCAGTTCTTTTCTGAACGTAATAATGATGTCTAGTCTGGTTAGTAACAACTGAGGAACAAACTTGTTTGTTGCAGCTGTGAACAATTTTGAAATGTTATGCTTATTCAGTTTGTCCCCGTACATTTATGTAACATTGACAAACTCAACGAGTATCGTTAATGCACAGTAAGGACTTTGTGAACATCTGTTCGAAAGGCACATTAAATCGACTTGCAAAATGGAACGGCCAGATACTGTACACAAAATACTTAAGACGATTGCGTCGTTTTACTAATAAGTAGTGTGGCAGATTTATGATTTTAGATGTGACCCAATCGTGAAAAGCCAGGGCTCCGGCTGGATTCGAACCAGCGACAGAAACACCATGCCTCAACGCGGCAAGCGCTCTACCAGCTGAGCTAGGAAGCCACGCCAGGAGGTCGGAAATTGCATTGTTACCAGCGTATAAAATCGGTGTTTTTATCAACCACCAAAGCTCTGCTATCTAAGTGTATCACCTCACCAATAATATCTGGTTATTATGTTTCATATAGGCGTATTTAATCTCAGTTGAAGAAGAGCCATTGGGCAATACGCTTTCAAATCATGCGAAATTTAAAATAAACCGCATCTACGAAGAACTAGAGCATGTTTTGCAGGGAATTTTCCGCACAACTTGTACAACTATATGCCAAAAGCAGAATAAATTTTTACAACGTTAAAGACAACAATGCATGCTATTAACTGAGGCAATTCCAACTTCCATGTAAACATGAGCCCAACATTTTAGTATCTGAATAGAGGACAGGTTGTTATTCTTTTTATTTCAATAAAAACAATTATTTCAAGCAAAACCAAATTTATTTGCCGCCATCCTACCAAACGTCAAAGCTGTGGAGACCGTTATTAAATCAATGAAGTCGATCAAACGGAATTATTCAATATACAAGCTAGAACCTTTTCCTCTAGTGACACATACCGTAGGCTTCACGGCGGGTTGTAAATGTTCTGGCAATCGTTTAATTTTTAATTGATGTGTGTGGGAAAACTTCTGACATTTGTTGTGTTATGACCGGATTTCAGGGGTTTAACAATATCTGTCCGAGAAAATCCT
The DNA here is from genome assembly GCA_014338405.1 of Paragonimus skrjabini miyazakii. Lineage (NCBI taxonomy): Eukaryota > Metazoa > Platyhelminthes > Trematoda > Plagiorchiida > Troglotrematidae > Paragonimus > Paragonimus skrjabini miyazakii. The sequence continues at coordinate 84,488 of JTDE01001046.1, read as the reverse complement.
ATATTGCATACCTGTATTCTGCATACTTTAAACGACTCTACAATACAGAAACATAATAATGTTTACCCATGACAGGTTCGACTTCCTGACGTGATTTGTAGCTCTTATGTTAGGGCATCTAGTCTGTGAAATGCGTTGCCTAGGCGCTGTCTAATTGTCATCGATTGTAGAAATAGAGTCTGTACGACGAAGTTGTCATGACATCATGTTTGTTCTGAGACAAATCGAGCTGTAGAGAACGCCCTAAATAACTTAGCGGGTGGGGAAAATGGTTGGATGAATCGTTACATGCAAAGGGGTGGTCTCATGTCGGACAACTAGGCGTGTTCGTTGAGCAAGCAAGGTTGCTTAGCACATTTACGGATACAGTGCGAGTTTTGCAAAAGTCTTTCAGGTTTTGTTTCGAGTTGTCTGTTTAATGTTGTCTGAGGTAACCGTTTTTCATATCCATAGGACAGCATAAAAGCAGAAGTTGTGGTATGAATTCAACTCGCTTATTGTTTTCAGTCGTGGACGTATGACAAGCTCATAAAGCAAAAGAACATTTGATTAACAATTACGGTTGGTTCTGCGTTGTGCGTGACGTCCGCAACGAAACGGATAGCAAGCAAACATTTATCATCACATGGATTCAATGTATTAGACTATATGTCTACTGCCAATCATTAAAACATAAAAGTACTTTGTGAGTTGAGCTCATACGGTTGAACAGAAAACGATGACGCAGTACTGGTAATATGACGTGGTTGACAAACGTTGCGTAGTGGTAAGTGACATGCTTCAACCTAGTTGACTATAGCCTGCTAACGGTGAACATTGAAAGTCATTTATCTTAGAACCTTGTGGAACAAAAGAACAGCTTAATGAAGTTGTGTCGGGCAGCATATACGACTGTAGCCTCAAGCAATCTTAACCATTACGCCCACTTCGTTGAGTTTTGGGATTATGCTCAGAACTAAAATGTACACTTTAAGAGGCATACGTCAAACAGGAAGCGTGAATGATTGATAAATTTTATCGATCGTCTATGTTGCCCTCGACATTCATTCAAGCTGTCGCGATCAATGATGTACGCTTAGGGATGTACACCTAAATTGACTTGACGACACAAACGCAACCTCTATTCACCAAAGTCAGAACTATTCTGCCTTTCGGTGAACTTGAAACCTTGTGGTTTGACAATGATGTCTAGACGCAATCAACTTTGACAAGTTCAGAATTTGGACGGAACATGTAATTACGATTGGCAGGAAACTTAGGCATTAGTCAGCAACACATTTCAAGATGCCTGGCTGTCTGAAACGCATACACAGAACTAACTGATCACAGTAATCATGAGTTATTTTCATCTATCAGTTGTCCTTAGTATTCTGAGACTCCAATCACGATGAGGCAAAATGGACCTCAACTCGTTGGTTCCGGTGATTCTATGACGCCTAAAATAGCTTCGGGTGTAATCCCTTATCGTTCAAATCACACTTGCTTTTATGTACCTCTCTGTCCAAAACAGTACATGTGTTAGACAACTGGGATAAGTCCAGATACAATTAAGCATCATATCAGTATATTTAATGACGTTAAAAATCTGGTGAACTTACTTAGACTATGGCTGAAATGAAAGATGTTCAACCTTATCATCATCATTACATACGTGTTCTCTCTGTTGTTAGTTGTGTTAGACTGACTACCTCGATAAAGAACTTTGAAACCGAGATCCTTCACCGGACATTTTATACACGAACGTATAGTTTTATTTTCATGACTAAACACACTCGAAAAAAGCAAGTAGCAGAGCGTATAATGTCTTGTACAAAGACATTTCGTTCGCTTCTTACCAGTTACTATAGGAAAAGTAACACCGGCTGTTTGCACCGAGTGGACATAGCAACAGATACAAAAACAGTACGTTCATTAGTGGTAAATCAATAATGTTCTAGACGTAGTCACATGATGACGTCATTGCTAACAATGGTGTTGTGGGAATCTCAAGAAATACGGACCAAAGATTAGGCGGTGAAAGTTGATGGTCACAGTGACCTGGATGCTGAGAATTAGAAAGACAAGGACCGGGCTGAACTTTCACATATATAACCGCGGAAAAGAGTAGGAAAAGATAGAGCAAAAGAAAGTAGAAATTACCGAGGTAAAACAAGGCAGATGATAATTTGAGTCTGCACAGAAAGAATAGGGTTAGTCCAGCGAATTTCCACAGCCTCTTCAAATTTCAAACTATGTCGCGATTTTGGATGGCACGTTATTTGGAATGTCGTGCCTGTATCCGCTTTGTGTCCAGCCTCTTCTAGGTAATGGTATTACGCGAAGTTCCGTTTGTCGAATCAGTCAACCGTCTGGGGATGTGTTGATTGATGCGTGTTTCCGGTTGCCTTGACATGCGACCGACGTATCTGCTTCGTCTCTTTTTGCTATGTCCACCACACTATAAATAGCCTGTACCGCTTTTGCTATAACAATCGATGGAAAGCGAACAAAATGTTTTTGTACATGACGTCTTACGCTATACCACTTCATCTTCAAAAATTCATTCGGGGAAATGATTTCTTCAGAATTTGATACTTGAATTCTCCACTTTGGATCCTTTCATGCATATCACATAACAACGATTTGATATGCTTGATTACGTTTAATCATCGCTGCTGATCAGCAAATTTAAAAGTGAGTCAAAGGGCGCACACCATCTGATCTTGCTGAACATGGATTACGCAAACTTCACAGAAGGGGATTGTATGTGTTTTGAGTCCGCTTATGTGTGATTAATGGGCTGACCATGTCGGTCGAGGGCAAATGCGAGAACATTCTGGTTGTGAATTTTAGAGATGGCCATGTTTGGCCCTACGTATATTTTTGGTTTCATTGTGTTGTACCTATAAAAAATCTGCCATACATCATATTTCACGGTTTCAGTTCTTTCTGCAAATAATGTACGTTGAACTTTGAAAATCAAAGACGGTCGCCAATGCAGACTGATGGCCTTGAATCGACCGCAGTCAGAGTGCGCAGTTCCAGCTTGCGACCCCACAACGACTTAATTTCCGGTCTTTGTGACTTATCTGACCAAGTGTCGACAACGGCCACTCCAATCGCACAATCAGTCAACCATCTTAAGTGAAGTCCTGTTCAATCTTATTCTAACCTAAACTCTTGGCGTCACATTTCCGTGATAATTCGTTAGGGTTTGCGTTTTCTTCGTGTTGTGTTTTTGGTTAAACTTCTACCACTGCATTGATTACGAAACAAGAAAGGCAATTTTTTATCATACTGACATCAAAATAAAAGTCTTATTGAATTTTCAGTGTTCTGCTTACCAGAAAGTCCACCAACATCCATTTTTTTCAAATTTTTCGCCTCCAGGATGTTGACATTCAAACGACCTGATGTTGGAACGTAGCGCAGTGAAAAACAAATATCTCCCAAACGATTTTCCTGAATTTGAGAATACAAAGAACGAAGTGTAATCTTATGATTACTTTCTTTGAGCTAAAGTTATTTTACACAAATTGCTGAATTCACATTTCTAAAAATCAGAACAATTTTCGAAGAAATTTTTCAGATTTTCGCATCGTTTCACGAAGTTTAAGAGAGTTCAAAACATTTCAAACGACTCGTTGTTCGTGTTTAGATTGTGAAATATCGGAATATGAGCAAATATATCAAATAGGGCATTGTGGGAAATTAGTCACCTGCAAATTCCGATCGGGACTAGGATATGCGCTAATGATGCGTTCTGATGAGAGTGAAACACGAGTCAGGTGCTTTATTTGAGCACTTAGGCTCGCTCAAATTGCTAACTGATCGTGAAAACTGCAATTAGAAATGAGTGGTGCTCAAAATTATAACTTTTAATTTTCTGTCACACTGTGCAATCCATTCACGAGCAAGCTAATTTCTGAACATGGAAGCTTTGATCAAACCTGAACGATGGAACTTTCAAGTATACCAGTCCTTTTGTTCCTTAAATCCGTCGAAATGAGCTGCCTGACATGATGTGAAGTCGTGACAGTCATACCCACGTTAAGCAAATGGTCATTGTATGTCTGAAATTGCCTTACACCTGGTCGA
>JTDE01001046.1:48983-61217 GCA_014338405.1 Paragonimus skrjabini miyazakii | reverse complement strand
GATCAAAGTCGTACACCATGAGAACCAATGTTTTACTGGCCACTTCTGCATAAGGTATCTGGTTAGAAAAGAGTATAGGTAGGAATTTATACAATGGTGATGGTTGGATATTCATTATAGTCCATTTGCATGATACATCTAAGTAGATTCACTTAATTCCTCCCCTATCAATACTCTGGGAATGTCGCGGCACTATGGACTTCGTAAGAATGTCAAATGGAAGAAAAGACGTTGTTTGTAAGCTTTCACGTGATCTGCCTGCTGGTTTGGCAAAAATCTAAACTAGCAACCCCATAACAGCGATCGCATAATGGGAAGTAGTGTCTATAGCAGTGTCTATAATGCTGAAAACTTGGACCAGCCAAATAGTTGGGTCGATATGCTGTTGTGAGCATGCTCGCCAGCAAGCGAAAAATTTGTGTTTCGGTCCAACCAGGCAAGAGATCTCCGTTCGAGTGAACAGTCTTGATTTTGAGAACAAGCATGTTGTCGTTATTAACAATTTTTTCAAATGATCACCTGCGGATAGATTTACGACATCTCCGACCTAGCCTCACTGCACCAACGCTGTACACGTCGGGAAACCGAACCAGTTATCTCTGAATAAGTGTCAACGCAAACCATATGGTCGCAGACACGGAGTTACAGGCGGGTGGATGAAATACTTTGTATGGTCCTCTTCTCATAATTTATATCGATGAGTTACTTTTGGTCTGTCTGTTAGTTTGCAGCTCAATCACGGTTGACTGGTCGACCTTAGCATATTAGAAAATGTCGTGAGAACGCTAAACAACAAATATTTTCCCCTAAAGATATGATATAACGCTTTGAGAAGTTATGATTATGCCTGAACCTCAGCATGCCTTGATTCCACTATGCCTCGTATGTTTTAAATGGGTTAGTGGTCAACACGCAGTAATGGAGACTAGACTCAAAATCTTGGACTCCAGGTAAATTTGCGCTAGTAGTGCTGTTTGATCAAGCAGAAAAACAGTGAAGACTAAAGCTCCTTTTGAAGTGGCTGTCAGAAATGTCCACCTATGATCTTGAGCAAAAATAACCAGGAAAGCCTGCAACTTTCAGCCCGCACAACTCCGACAGGCATAGTTTAAAGTAACTGTATTAACCCTGATCAAACCCATCTTGCATTTGTAGAAACATACTAGCCGAGCAGCCAGCTGTTCAGAGTGACCGAAACAATGTATGTTGCTGTGGTCGTCTTCACACATTTTGGTTGACGTTGCAACTACCAATTCTCACTACTTCTTAAATGTTGCTTTCACCTGTACATCTGATTTCAAATACGCCTACACTGAGTAAGTGTGCCTGCTGTGAATCGTTTTGCTTTTGCTAACTGATAGTGTGATCAGGAATGACCAACTCACTCCTTCCAGATCACCAGAAAGTAACCAGCACGTGGAATATATCCTTATCAAATTGCATTGTAGGTATGTTCTTTTTCTCATTCAATAATCTGGAGTCAAATCCTACTTCATAAGTTCATCTTAGGCATTCAAATTGAATGTAAACTGGTTTAATGTTTATCAGTTAGAAAATCGAGTTCAACGAAGAACACAAATAAAGCTCACTCATGGGGACGACTGAGAAATGTTGACCGTATAACTCACCAATATTCAGCTTGTGTTACGCGAATTATGCTTATATAATTAGCCGAAAAAATATCCATTTGTTTTGTTGTTCTAAGGTGATGGTACACGTCGGAAAATTTACAACAAGTCTGAACGAAGGCAGTGCAGGTTACAAATTTATTTGTTTGTTACTTACATCCTCACCGCCGCAAACTATCCTATCCACTTTTCGTCCGTGACCTTCTATGAGCGGCATTTAGCTGCCACCAGTTTTACGTATGTGGTTGTGAGTTCAGGTTTGATGGTCCAGTTATGTTTGAAATGAGGTCAATGACTCAATAAATACCATTGGTGCTTCTATAGAAAACGGACCGTAATTCAGGTATTGGCCGAAGCGCGTACATATGCGCTAATGCAAAGCCCTATCACTAATGAAACTCAAGTCAACCGGTTCTAGCTAAAAGAAACTGACATAAAAACCGATACAACCGCAAGACCTGTACGCGAATCTGAAGAAGGCCGTAGAAATCCACTGAATTTCGCTCAATAGTACTAGCACTAATTGCTCTCAGATAGACTTTTCAGCCAGCTTCTTTAGACACGGAACACCAGAATCGAGTCTTACTATTGCTAGGGGTTTTCAGGTGTGCTCATCATCATCAAGGCCAAAATCTAAATTCCTGTCACGCCTATTTGAGGCAAACCTGTTAAACACTGCAATATTAGCTCAATCACTAGTTCACTATTGTTTCTCTGACGGTAATTCATCCGACAGTTGAACGCAGTTGTTCCGAATATGCTAAATGCAATTTTCAAAATGAATTCTGCAGACAGTTTTGCTCACGGATGGACCAAATTCGAAATTTGTTGATATAAGACTTCAGAAGATATGCTCTCCACAACTTGAATGGCATTATTGTGGAAGTTCCTATATCAGACGGGGATGGCTAGGTAATTGGAACAAATATCGACGACATATTTACTGCATACATATGGCAGAATTTATTCGCCTCAAGAATAACATACATAGCCTAGCTAACAATGCGGTAAACCATATCATGGGCCAGAGCTTATCGGTCAGCTCTGGAATCGATCTCACAAGCCGACTCATCAATGACGGAATAATGGCAAGAACCCAAAAGAATTGTGTACCATATAGATTGAACATCACCCATGATCGATCGCACCTGTCACATTCCCATAGACATGCTTGATGAGGAATGCTATGACATTGATTTTATCTCGTCAGCCACCTACCAATTTGGGTATCAAGTAGCGTTGTTCTATCGTGATGTAATCACCTTTGGCTAGGTTTGAACAGTGATCAGCGCTCTTAAACCAACAGCTAGTTTTAATTAGCATTTCCTCATCACCTTCAACCAAAGACTATCCAATAGACAACGAATTTGACATCAATCTTGTGGTCATCCTCAACCTCGACATACATGGCATGTCCGTTTTGGAAGTTACAACGTCGAATCAGCTCTTATCAGTGCCTTAAGACCTTTTAAACGAATGAACACAAAGGCATGTGTGATTATTTGGGCATGAATACTTTAATCAATGCCAGTAACCTAGTATAACTGTATTCTTGAGAAATACAGCTTCGAACAAAAGACGGTATGCATCCAGCGCTCAAATGACTTTTTGATAGGAAAACAGACGTACGATAGGTTGCTTACTTTGAAAACAAATGTTTCGTTGAAGACCGGGTTGAGAATTTTTCGATGAACTTTTGTCTCAAATTTGCGCTTCTTGTTAGGCAGGAGATATAATTTCACATACGGATCCGACGTTCCACACATGTCCATTGCAGGCAAATCCACCGCTTCAAGCACACCGACTGTTAGCTGTGTGTGAGTAAAAAAAGAGAGAATGATATGGAGTTAAATGTTACATCAAACCTTTGAAATTGTTAATATGTGATTGAACCTAATCTTTGCCCACCGATGATAATCGATCTCCTGGAATGAGGGAATTTTGATCTCTAATTTCGAAATAATAATTCAATCAGGTGCTGAATGTGACCAGTCTTGTAAGAGGCAATCACCTACCAAGTAGAATAAAAGCTAGGGTGAATCCACATCCTAATGGGTATTGTTATTTATATAATCCTTGCTCATGGTTTTGTTTTGGAGGTGATCTCTCCCTGTGGAAGGAAAAGACAATAGAGGAGCTTTGACAGTGTTAACTACTTGCTCCGTAATTTTAGTCTTCTAAATGGAACGATAAAACCAGTCACCCTAAGTCCATTGGGTCCAGACAGCGTCAGTCAGGCAAGTCTTCCGCGACTCAAGTACCTAGAAAACGCAGGCGACTAGCATTTCCTAGCCGATAATTTAAACCGATATCATCGGTTAGACTGAAGAAGCCAAGTCGCACAAACATATTTACTGTGTTTAACCTTGTTTGGTGGTCTTAAACTGCGTTATGGAACTAAAACCTAAGAAAACATCAGTAAGTGTTTCTCGAAATCACGTGTTTTAGCAAGTATCTGCGAAAAGGTTTTCGTCATTACAGCACATGGTTCATATTGCATTCCACCACGCTCCTGAAATCCTACAAGTCCGACAAACCAAACTGTTTAGACAAAGTTGTTAGAAAGTTGTGTCGGAAGTCATGCTCACCGTATGTGTTTAACGCCATCTAGTGGACTGAATGGAAGTGCCATTTATGTACAGTCACCATCCAGAGAACAGCAGTAGGTGAAACTAACGTCCAGAATGGTTGAAAAAATTGCAAACGGAGTTTACAATATTAAGTACTTTTGCTTTAACATACAGACCAGATTTCTGCCCAATGCTTCTGTTAAAATGCCATCGCGGTGTCTCTCATTTCATATATGAATTCACTCGGTCGATACTACCGACAGATTCCCTGGTATTAAAGTTGGTGAACATGCTGTGAAATGCCTGTCATTTTGATGTAACAATTGCAAAACAACCTACCGGTATGCATGAAACGCGCAATTATGTGGATCGACTGCCTTTCATTTAGCAATCCGAGTTATCGTACATGACATCTAGCCATCAACTCAAGTCGGAATGTCGTTTGTCAGCTGCCATTCCGAGTGACGCAACCAGTGTCACAAAGGCGCTTGTGAGTGTGGGTAATCGAAAACTGATATGGCCGATTATTGCCTGAGCGTTGGGTTACATGACAGTCGTTACTGTTCGTTCAGTGCAGTTGTGTCCTAATGACTCGAAACGCATTGAATGGAGCTTACTCACTTGTGCAAGACGGTTCTCGCTACATAGTTTTGCGAGGAAGCCACAAGGACTGACATATATTTTGTGATCTGGTCTGAACACCTGTTAGCGACTGGTCATTGTATTTAGTGTGGCAGCTTTGTTCGATACAGAAAAAAGCGCATAGAAACAGTGTACAACAAAATCTATTGAGGCGAACCGTAGTGATTATATTAGCTCACACTTCTCCGTACAAAACAGTTATCAATACAGTTGAAGTCGCTTTGGCAAAGATCGTATAGTCATGTGACCATCGACACTCCAGTCGAACTCGTTTTGAGTCCGTTTCTTAGTTAGCTTGGTAAATCGCGCGTTTCAGGATTGGTGAGAATGCACAAACGTGAATGAACAATATTCGGTCAACAATTGTTCGAAACAGTGGTCACACTTAACACCTCGTTTTGTTCGGTTCGTTAAGTTGCAGCCATTTTTATATGCCGTTTAGCCCGTTCGGGTGTTTGCAGTCGTCTGTTCATGATACACGTGCTAGAACTTATACTGGAGCTTTCCGTCCAATTTCTAGCCAGATGATTTTGGGTAGTTGGAACAGACCAGTTAACATGCGGTATCTGGTTTCCTCAAATCCTGATTTGTACTAGTCACAACAGAACATGGTTTACTGGATTTCGATAATCGGATGATTGATATATTTTTAATCAGCTAATCAAAACATTGGCTAAAAACCGGTAAAACAACAGTCAAGTGGATTGTCAGTTACAGCTCTTGAGGGGCAATCAACAGCCTACTTTCACGAAACCCAACACACTAAAAACGTCAGCTCGTTTAATAATAACACTACAGCATAAATGTCAAGCATAGCAATCAGCTAGCCACCACTCAAGCAATAATTATCACCAGCCACGTCAACCAGTTTGGGGTTGAAAAATAATCAATTGGAACCTTTTACAGCTGAAGGATCAAACGTCTTTTTGTTGAGACTGGATCTACGGCTTACAAGTGCGTAAACGGAATAACGGTCAATGAAACAGTGGATAACAGCAAGACGGATAACGGTAACGAACAACGGAGTATGGGGTTTGCGCGATTAATTAGTCTCTTCCAATCCAACCCATCCACCCGAGGCTACCGCATGGACGCAGGAAAAACACTGGCTTTCAAACAGAGCTTGTTTATACCGCTCAGCCCAAAGACAACGTGGTCACAAACTCGTTTGTATTTATAGGGTTTACGACTAGCAACAAAGCAAAGCCGAAAAGAATGGACCAGACAAATTTCCAGTCTACCCGTGTAGTCAGGATGGCAACACCCGTTGTCACGACGGCTGAGAACGATCGCGGAGACCGGAGAAATATACGAATATAGCAACGGCGAAAGTCGTTGACAGTGTACTTTGTTATTTTTCTTGTCACACAATATTTACGGGGAACTGGCAACTTCTGCGACAGTTTTAAAACACCCGAGGGGAAAACAATAGTTTTTCATTTATAGAGGGATTCATATAGATTGCACATCACCCATAATTGATCGCAGCTGCTGAATTCCCGTAGACACTCCAGTCGGACCCTTTCGAACAGCAGAAGCACTAGACTCGAGTTTCACTCTCATTAGAGCTCGTCAGTAGTGTATATCCTTGCCACGGCCAGGACTAAAATTCCGGCCACACTGTTCATGAGGCAACCGTGTTTACCACTGCGCCATTAATCTTACACTAGGCACGAACGAATTATCATATGTGAACGCTCAACCACTTTCGCTTGTGAGTAATGATCAGGTTGCCCGATCGCCTCGAGAGGAGAGACAGTAACTGTCCTGTTAACTCCAATCGATGACCCCTCGACTAGGACTTCTCTCCAAGTTGAAACCATAGAAGTAATTATTTTGTTGATTGATATTTAGATTACTGATGAAGAGGGTGTTTGAGTGAAACTCGGGTCTAATGTTTTCTTCCATTTTTGTTTTTGAATTCGGATAGACGGTTGATCGTACGTGCTTGCGTACATTTTTCGATTCATGTGTATGTGTTTCCTAATGCCGTCCCTATGTTAATTACGCAGTTTGAAGTAGGTAAATTGTGTGAGAATCAACCAAAAGTTGCGTGACAATTACCCTACCTTCTAGATCACTCGGGCGTATGCAGGGTTTCATGATGTTCATACCTTTGCAATTGTAACCAGAGTATTTTGATAATGAAGTGTACCGTACCGATTTTTAAATGCTTTTCCGTTTTAAACTGTACCGTCAACTTCAAAATTGGGACCTAACCTGTTGAAACTGTTGACATTGAAATTCGGTGTTTGCATGAAACTCGTCGAGAAATTTAGCTGTAAACCGCTGAGTCCATTGTTCTTAAGAAAGCTTATTTCCGAAAATAACTGTGTGTCTACACTTCGATTTTTTTGTATACAGCGAGTTTTCAATTCTTCAATGAGCTGAACATTAACGGATAAATTATCTGAGCATGTCTAATTACTTAACAGTGATTGGTTCGCCTCAACGGTTGAGGTAGCCAATGGGAATCGTCGCCATAAATGCGGAGAATGATATTTTTAAGGCTGTTGTACATAAGGCGGTTGAGACACATTAACCGTGTTCATGTGAATGAGGCTTCCTGAAGTTCAAAAGTACTGCTAAGTGTAACCGTTAAGTCATTCTCTGTTCGTAGAACTACTCCTAGTAGTATACGAATCCTTAACGCGATCCACTCATAACCTGTTGTGCACTCTTACCCACGATTTGTAGTGAAAATCTACTCGATTCACAGTCTATCCAAACCCCGACACAATGGACGACCTAACAGGAGGCCACTCCAAAAGTCGTCAGGATTGGACGAACAGCTTCAGTGTCATGCCCTCCGTTATTCGCTAATTTCTTTGTTCTGTATTGCACCAATTAACTTACAGTTTGTGAATTTGTATGTATCAGTACGATCAGCCAATGACAGACTGTGACTTCTTTAATACTGTTGTCCATCCATAAATTTGGCTTCTTGTCTTGTGAATAAGAACTGCTTGCTGCAACCAGTACAAGGTCTCCCTATTATTTACGTTAGAGGTTTCAATTCGAGTACGATTTCTAGGGCCACTCAAAGTCCTTAATTACGGGTATTACATAATTACAATTCTTCATTGATTTCTTATTCCGTAGTACTTCTGAGTTCAGCCACGATGACAATTTTCTACCTAATAGCATTGTGGAACATGTCATGACATTAATAACTGGAATTGCGCTGTTCGGTGTGGAAGAAAATTTTTCGTCAGACTTGATAAACGCATAATTGGAGGAAAAACTATTTTGTCTCCGTGGTTCTCACGGCAAAACGGATTGAATCAGAAACATCATTTCCATTTAGTCCGATCAACAGAGAACGTTTCAAACAGTCTCGGTATTCGATGATGAACACAACAAATCAGATGGAGACTTACCTCGCCTTTCTGAAAATCATAATCTAATGAAAAGTGTAGTTTGCCGGCATAAACTTTTTCTTTTTCATCAGCCTGTTGTGCTTCATTTTCTTCCATATCTGTCTTGAGAGCGATCAGGTCCTTGTATTATGTCAAGAGGGTACGATGGGGTAGAGCATGTGGATGGAAATAAGGAAAATGTTACAATTATCATTTACTACATTATCCTCGAGCGAACTGGAAACAATATGAAACATATCAAGCTATTAGTCCTGATTTTTCCTTCATCAACTAAGATTTGTTGCTTCTAACCTCACTAAACAATACATTCTTACTGCATTGCTATTTTAACGTTTACTTATCAGTTGAATTCTCTGCGAACCCCAGCAGAAACTGCAAACATTTCCACAGGCCCGTGCTGTATGCATATTTGTTGGTATCTCTACCAAGGGTATCTCGTAAGGATTAATTTAACTGTCCTTGGTAATTATATAATTTTACCTAGCCGTTATATTTGTACTTTTTGTTTGCTGTTGAAAATTATGATTTTCCTACGTATTCTTCCGTTTGACACCCTTTAGCTTTAGACCAGCAGATAGACATATATCTGAGATTTGAACATTTTCTTCAATCTTTCCACTATGAACGCAAACACATTGGGATACATAGAAGAAATAAGTGACAATAACAACGGAAACTGTTACAGTAGGGTATTACTTTTAAGTTCAGATGCAGGAAAAACGTTGTGAGTCAACCGATTGTGAACACACTGGATCGCATGGCGCTTACTGAGTAGCATTTGATGACGGCTCACAATCATCTGTACAAGTCGTTGACAAGGTACCTGAGTTTGAAGTACGTTGCTCTGCGAGCAACTGAACGCTGAAGGCGATATCCCTAACTACCAGTTTGCTAAATACTCCTTGTAACTTTCTGTCCGTCAAGCCACTTGCTTGGGACACGGTAATGAGCTATAATGGTTTGTACTTTACAACCTGAAGCGATTGTTTATCCAAAACCGTAGAAGAATGTCATCACACACTTGTTTGGACTGTTATTATCACGGCCATATGCCAAACAGCGTGGCAGGAACTGGAGGACTACGTACATGTTGTGCTTCACAGTCCCCATGAATCACATATTTTAGCGAGAACTTAGAACCGTCTCTGGCCTAAAGTCAGGTGACTAGCTAGCTGAGTACTGCTCAATATAATATTGATGAGTAATGTGATGGCCTACAGCTTGTCACATGATAATAGCCAAAAACAATTCGAAAAATTAAATGTTGCACTGGTTAGACAAGTAAGGTCACTATGCTTACCGCATTGTCAATGTAACCACCAAACTTTCTCAGTATAGATGAGGAAAACCATAAAATAGAGTATGGTGGTGTGTTGCCTTAACAATATGAAGCTGTTACTTAGTCACGTTAGTTTCAACAGTGGCTGGGAATCGCCAGTTGTAGTCACTCTTGTGTTAAACGTTGAAATATAAGGGGACAAAAGAAAGATCCCTATTAATCGATCTGAAATTCACAAGTTCTCAGTCAGTTAATTATTTCCGGACTTATCATTAGGACATTGTGATGTATACTGACCAGATAAGTGTCAGTTTGAGTTGATCGGCTGCAAGGGGTTATTGTAGGCACGGCCTTGAAAAGGAACGGTTACATTTCTACCGTGAGCTCTAATTAAACAATGATTACTGGTTTTAGATTTACTACCACTGATCAGGTTAAGTGAACTGTCAACGTTGAACTTAAGACTTCGACATTCGCCTCTTTTGTCATCAGTACTAAGATGTATCATCTCTCAAAAAGAAAATGCAACAGTGAGCATGGGATACAACATAAAAGCATATGTTTTTATACGTAATTCATATTTCAGCACGCTCAAGAACACTTCATTGCTACAGATTCACTGAACACAAATACATGCCACAGTCTTCAGTTAAACGACCAGAATAAAATATATCCCGAACTCTGAGTTGGTTAGGATAAGCCCTGCCCAATTAACACAGACATGACCCTAGTATGTTTCAAAGTTTGGCAACCCGATATATGAAGTTTATTCTGCACGCCTTTTCTGAAAAACTCCACCCTGACTGTTCTTGCGATCACAACGCTGCCAATTGCAAATAAAACATTTGAAAAACTCAGGACCGAATATTTCTAACCGTGCTCCTTGCCAACGACTGAGTAGGACATGAACATTTGGTTGTAGGGGCCGTATGTTACAGAAACTTGCTCATGCAAACAGTTGGTCCCAATGACCACCAGCAAGCTAATGAACTGTGATTTCCATTTGGCCGATTCTGACTAACAACACACAGTCCGGGGCTGTCTGATCCAGTGGTAGGTAATAACGTGCAAGCCAACCAAACTAGGCGCTCGGTCTCAGCATATATATGATCAAGGAAAGTGGAGGGAAAACATTCCTACAACTCTGTTGACCGCTACCCCCAGGTCTACCTGACTACCATACTGACATTTCACACGGATTGTGATTCCAATCACCTGGCGTGTGTCGTACTGCTTAAACCTTACAAGGTTGGAGCAGTTATCAGTAACTTTGCTAGCGGTCGCTAGGCTCAGATGTTCCTTGAAATCTTTCTAAGGCCGCAGCCGGTGCTGTTCTGTAAGTCGACTACAAATGGCAGAAAATGAACTGAATAGATTAAGGATAGAAACATACTCAAAAACAAAGGGGCTCCTCATAGGTCTGTCTTCGGAGACATTCATTTCCGGTCTTCCTGTAATTGCTTGTTAATACTTATTGTGTTTGTTAGCCTTACTCTGTTTCATTGAAGTGATGATCAGGTTTGTGCACTGCATCAATCGGTGGTGCTCTTCTGACTAAGACCTCAGCCCATTCAGGTACGTTCATATCAGACAAGCTAAGAGGAACCAATCAGAGGGAAAGCACATGCATTCACAAGATTGTATGTCTCACTACTGATTGCGTAGGGATGTTTGGGTAGTGAAATACAATCACAGGAGCACACAGCAGAACTATTTTTTATAAACGTGGCACTGCTTTCTTTCGATTAAGAGGAAGGGGATTAGAGAAGGCACTCTGCAACAACAGGGCATTCTGATCGCCCAACAACTATCCATGATCGCTAGCGTATTATCCAATGCGGTCGGAAAACATCCTGCAGTATTCAGAAGCCCGAAGTAGTTTTGAATACATTCGCTACTCACAACAGTGATCGGAACCGAACATTAGTATCCTTCTCATTGCGCCCTAGAGCTCTGCAAGTCTGTCACTGTCAAGTGAGTCAAACTATTGAGTCATTGACTGTAAGTGGGATCCCCAAGACAACCGTATCTCTGGTTGTCTCGCAGGGTCAGAGGCTCACTGTGGGGTCCCCCAAGTCAATCCTCTTCTGCGGCATAAACGACCGGAAAATATGGGAAGTTGTCGTTGCCTTGAAAAATATTTTCTCTCGTTTTTGTGTTCTTCCTTCTCTGCTGCTAACTACCCTCTCTTGAAGTCAAGAGAGCCACTGACCATCGGCGCTCTCCATGTCCACGTACATCGGGAAATAGATTAGCAGGCTGCTTTGGCAAGTGTCCTCTATAGTCTGGAACTGGATATGTGCTTTTGCAATCCTTTCATTGAATTAACAGTCAGTCAGCGGTTCTTCCTCAAGGTCTCTGATAGCGATGAAGCCGGATCTCGTGGTTAGGTTAGGATAGGGACTGAACTGAGCTCAGAAGTGGAGCGCAACTTGTTCAATTGGATCCTAGTTAATGATCATCTCTGGGCTTCCAGACTCAGGATTCCAGTTAAAATCTGTAGACACACACCAAAAAGACGTTGTTCATTTGCCATATCTGCATATGCTGCAGCAGGCATTAATTTTGATGCTATCATGGAATTCTTCTACGATGTCCCCTTTAGTATTTTGAGACAATCCAGGAACTCCGGCATCAGTGCGCATGCCGATGACATGAAAGCAAAACTCGGTCTTCTTATTTCGGACGAGAAGCGGCTGGGTGATGAGCTTGTTGTCCATGCGCGACACACTGAA
>JTDE01001046.1:9976-28217 GCA_014338405.1 Paragonimus skrjabini miyazakii | reverse complement strand
TCTGTTGTTTGCTGAAGCAAAATATTGGTCAGCTTTTACTTTATCTGGACCAGTATGAAACGCAATCTGTCTTAATCAACAATAGCAACATGACGATTCTGTTGATGTTATCACAGATCATGATCACTACCTACAGGCAGCATTGGCTAACCGGACAAATGTGATCAGTACGTAACGTTTAGTTTGTGGTCATTGGATTTTTTTATCAGTCCACGTCTGCCGAATGATCAGCACAGCAGCCAGATCCTAACTGTTGGCCAAGTCAAGGCTATTAACCACCAGTAGTTCTTATTGAAAGAACGAGTGTTCTCCCTCGTAGAGATTCCACCTGAGTGCAAATATTGTTTTCCAACTTGTAATCATCCCAGCTTTTCACCGTTCATCAACACTTAAAGCACAAATAAACAAACAGACTTTAAAAATGCTTGAACATCCTCATTTACATCACCGGCAGCAGCAGCAGCAACAGCAACAACAACAAAAAGGTAACTCACATTGTCCAGGTTTTTCTCGGTTTGCTGCGTTCCACGTCAGTTGGTCTTGCTTTAACGTCTCTCTGCCACTTTTAGTCTGCGTGGCATCGATCGGTTGGAACAATGGCTGCACAGCCCGATTCGCATTTTCCTCGTCATCAACGCGGTAGACCGGTCTTGCAGTGATCGCTATGGTGGTCCGCGCAGTGGTGGTGGTGGGGACGACGGTAAAGCTTGTTTTCCAGTCGGCTGCATCCGTACTCACGCTGGTTTTAGTGTCCATCGTTGGTATTTCCTCGGTGGTTTTGTCTTTAGGAAGGTGGCCATCGTCAGGTCCTGTCCAGGCTGATTCATTCATAGGCAGATTTTGGGGAAGTTTCATCTTAGAAGATGGCTGTGAAAACAGAAAACAATCAGCGCAGTTTGTGAACGGGATATCATAGTTCTTTGATAAAAGCAAAAACAATTACGTATAACGAACTCTTCGAAAGCCTATGTTTGGATAGGGGTTTCAGTTAACTTGTCATGCCAATTACCGATCGAATAGGGTCACGTTAACTTATAATTGAAATCTCAAAAACTCAAATGTTTTTTGAAATAAAATTTTGTACCCAAACCTTGCTAAATGAAGAAATATTTTTATGTGAACGGGAGAAAAATTCAGTATAAATGTCAGGGTTGTTGAGCAAAGTGTGAGTTATATACGAAATACTGTCAACCTTTGAAGTTGGACAACACGCGACCTACATATCCTTAACAATCACACTTTCATAACTGATAAATAGTAGGGGACTGTCGTTCAACAGGAACTAAACATCGCTTGCAATTGGCGTGGATTTCACATCCCCAAATGTGTTTCATTTAGCCCACTTCAAAAAAACATTAGATTCGAGTCTCGCTCCTATTAGAGCTCGTCAGTAGTGCATATTCTTTCCACAGTCGGGTATTTTTAAACTCCGATCATGCTTTCATAAGGCAACCGTATTGATTACTGCGTCACTGATCTCCCATTTCGCACAGGTTTGTGTAAACGATCAGCCACGTTCACACAATCATTTCAGGGTGTACAAGATTGGGTAACTGATTGCTTTATGTGAGTTGAGAATGTCGGAAGCAGACGGTGTAGGAAGAACTTGTGAAGACACACCACGGGTATGAGTTATTCGTGAGACACCTACTTTAGTTCGATGCAATTCCCTTGTTTACCTAAGAAGACAAAATAGTCCTGTAGCAGGCGTCCAGTACTATAAGCAGTACTATAAACAGTACTATAAACAAAACAGCAGGTGAGTTCGTAAATCCTTCATTAAGAGACATCATTCTTACAAGAGTCTTTCTGAGAATTGTTTACTGTTAGGACGAACCATGATATGCATATTGCAATGCGACGCAGGTACCATTGTGCAACTGTTGACGTTTCATGGCAAATGGACAATTCTCCAATGCTTACTCCTAGTCTATGTCCTTCAAAATGTCTATAGCCATCATATAACACAATCGATTTTCAGCCATGGATAGTTACTAAGTTTGGGTCTGTTTTGGTGTGCACGTGGTTAGAATTCAGAGGTCAGCTGGTTCGTTAATTTTGTCAACTGACGGTAAAACATTTGAAAACATCCTATCACAACGTTCTGATGTAATCGCAAAATTCTGAACACACAAATGCTGTAACACACAGGAGGTGTATGTGCAATGAGAAACAAATCAATTGCTGCCCATTCCCGTAAAGGTCTTTGAATCTACTAGCAACTGTAGAGAATCATGTGGAGTGACCTTTCTTACCAGTGGACATTGTAGCATAACTAAGGTTTGTTGTTTTTTGTTGTTGACTGTAGAGTTTACGATCTTGACTTGTTGAGTAATTTTAATCTAAATTAATTAGTTTCCTCCTATTCTGAAAAGTTGTCGTGAAACAACTTTCATCGGAGTTCGTTGTCCCGTTTGTCTCCACAATGTACTTATGGCTTAATGGATGGCTTAGTTAATACTGGAGTGAGTTACCTCCGAAATATCAGTTTGTCCATGTTGCTACGGTGGATGACCCAATAACAAACACCAGATTAAGTTTTGATGGTGTTGTCAAACAGGTATTGATACGCGTTGCGAAATAACTTAAGATAACGATGTACAAACACCAATTAACCTGTGAGCCCGCCCTCTCTGTAACTATCTACGGTGGGAGACGTGGGAGACAAGTTAATGAGAACGACGCTTTTTAAGAAATATGGCTGTTAAAGGCAACACCGTATAAAGTATCCCAACAATTAACTGAGTTCGGAGCACACAGTCCCTTCTTCCTCCTCCTTACATGACATTTATCGACCAACTGCATTCAGAGTTCACTGTTTTCCGTCGCATTCATAGGATGCATGTTACATTATGCATGTGGAGCACGGTAACTGTCAATAAAACTATACGTTTGTTTTGGTCGACCTCTCTGAACCACTGTAGCTATCTGTCCCTGATTCCTAGGTCGACTAATGAACTGCGAAAAACCAATCTTCGTTTTCTCGGTGACCTTCAGTGATGCATGTATCTTGTGAATCGCAGTTCGACACTTCCAGCGTTTATGTGAATGTGAGAATGGGAGTATACAAAAAGATTTCGATTACACACATGTTCATATTATACAACAGTTCATTCAGTACAAGTTACTGACTGAGTTAATTAACACTGAAGAAACATGCAGATGAAAAAAATATTTTTTCACGACTAGCGCGCGAAAAACATGAGGTGTTTTGTTAATAAATCAAACAGGTTTCAGAATGCAGAGTCCATTTTTCATAAACGAACGTTAATCTAAAATTCAATGTTCTCTGTATGTTTGTGGGCATCCGGACATAATCAAATCGATCTTAGTGGAAAAGCGATAAAGGGGGAGAAATGGTTATGGGCAACTTAGAGGGGCAACGTCAGTTTTGCAAATTCAAAAATGTTAGTTAAACGTGCATTGAGTAACCTTCTTTTAAAATGGACTATATGGAATGCTCTAGGTGCAATCACGAAGCAACTGCACAAGATGGATCATAGAGTATGTAGTGATAATGCCCTTTAACGAAACAAAATCTACGTTTTGCTGTAGCTGTTGCTATTCATCGAACAAACTCAGTAATGTGCATCCAAAAGCCAACGGTTTTTAATCTGTCTGCCTCCTAGCAGTTTTGTCACATCTTCAGGTACCCTCGTGGTTCCTTAACACTTCTGTTTTTCGATCATATGTCACTCTAAGGTTTTCGGTTTTCAATTAAGTTTAAAAGTACTTATCAACACTCTCACCATTCCTCATTCAATTGAGCATGAACATAGGACCTCGTAACGAAACACTCATTATCAGCTTAGTGTTACTTCATCTGAAGGTCTGTTCCCGAGTCATGATAATTCTGACCTCGTTTACCACGCCTGCAATATTCGTCCTCGTTCCTATTCATATTGACTATAGACGGAAAACATTGTATTTTTAAATTATTTTCTAGGAATTTCACGACTCTACGATTTATTTACAGATATTCTTGCAAAAAGGCTGTTTGGCATTGATCGATTTTGAAATGTTCCTCTTTATTTCCAGTTCCCTAACGCTTGTTTGGGACAAAGAGTAGACTCATGTCTTGCTGTTAAATAAACTGAACAACTGAGGGCGTTGGAGTATGTGATGAAACATTAACCAGTTGGCGAAGGAAGTTTCCAACGTTCAACCTCGCAACCAACTAAAACTTATTGTAAATGGTTCTTTTTACAGAATAGCTGACGTTTTTCTTTCGTCCAGTGCTATCTCTTCAGTTCTGGACTCAGGTGAGATCCCACCATGAT
The DNA here is from genome assembly GCA_014338405.1 of Paragonimus skrjabini miyazakii. NCBI lineage: Eukaryota > Metazoa > Platyhelminthes > Trematoda > Plagiorchiida > Troglotrematidae > Paragonimus > Paragonimus skrjabini miyazakii. The sequence continues at coordinate 23,937 of JTDE01001046.1, read as the reverse complement.
ATTGTCAGCGGTTGCAGTTCTGTTCTGTGTGGTGGAACGTTCAGGAAATTTTCCAAGATTGTGCTCGTAAGATGACTAACGAGCTCGACTTTTTAAACTGCAGTTATTTCACCAATGAAATGAAGCATTTACACACTGTTTGAGTGGTCAGAATAAAGCGGTTCTGTTTATTCGACTTTCGAAACAATCGCGCAAACTGAAAACTGTTCACACAAGATTGTGGTTGAGCGCTGAAATATAACTGAACAATCATGCCTAGTGTGGGGTTACTGCCGTTGTGGCTAATATACTATTCCCAGAAACGATCGCAGCTTTCGCATACCTATAGAATTTCCCGTCTGCTTCTGTTGAAAAAAAGCACAAGACTCGAGTTTCGCTCTCATTAGAGCTCGTCAGAAATGTATATCATCGCCACTGCCGGGACTTGAACCACGGACACGCTGTTAATGAGGCAGCCGTGTTTACCACTGCGCCACTGACCTCACATTAGGCACGACCGAATTATCATCGCATGTGAACGCTCATCCATTTTTGCTTGTGAGTAATGATCAGGTTGCCCGATCGTCTCGATAAAAGACACAGTTAATGTTTGTTAACTCCAATCAAAATCTCAAATCTCATTGAAAAACTTGCTAGGCGACATTTTAGATTACTGATGGCAGTGGCACTACTGACGAGTTTCAATGAGAGCGAAAATCGAATCACTTGTGGGTGATGTTCAACTCGAAATAAACCAAATTCCCAACTACTCATCAGTATTCCCACAAACACGAGGGTCGGATTGCAGATTGCGGTCCGGCTGAGAGTAAACACTGCTGATGAATTGTTTCTGATACGAGCGACACTCGAGTCCATCGCTTCTATTCAGAGTGGGCTAGTCGAAAGTCTTATCTGAATGCGAAGACTGCGACCACATTTGGGTGGGGTTTACTTTGAAACAGTAATATTACCAATTATTTGAACGTGACAATAATGGTGAAACAAACAATAATGTGAGCATTGTAACACCACAATACGCAGACAAGAATCGGCTCGTTATTTTTTGCTGTTACGATACGTTTCAAATCAAACGATCCTTATCACGCTGAGAATAAGAAACCCCGGAATGTCTTAATGATCGGACTTCCTAGAATGGAATGAATTATGCAACTTCGGTCCATCCTACCGGAGTATGAATGCACAGGACTACTACTGTAGTGAGGAGGAGCGATCGCACTGTACTACTCATACCATTGCTATTCAGTAGTGGGGGCCAAAACGTAGATTTTGACACTGAAGTAGCCGCAGGAAAAATACAAGAAGAAACATCGGAGTGCAACATCGCATGAAATGGCTCTTGGCACGTAATAGAGCTGAACATTGGCGTCTGTAGCAACGGTGACGCTCTGGACACAATACCATGCCTAGATGAGTGTTTTGTTTGTGGTAATGTTGAAATACATAACCCGTGTTACTTACCTCAGTAAATAACCCTTGTACCATCCGCGTTCTTAGCCCACAAAACTGAGACGCGGCTAAGCTTAGAGGTTATCACTGAGGTGAACGAAGAACCACATGAATGAAGGAAGATATAATAATGTTCTTATTTGGTTATTCTTGTTGTAGCATTTCATAATGATTTCATGTCTGTTCACCAGTGGACCACTCATTAAGTTAAGAACGAAAAAGACTCTCATAACAGATTCAGACAGAATGTGTAACAGAACTTATGAGAACATATCCGACCGGTTTATACATTTGTTTAAGTGTTATAATTTTCATAGTTGTCGGGACAACATACTTCTTTTTATGCGAAATAGCGTGATTTAAGAATTAGACAAAATTCTCCAAATATGTCAACCGAAGTCTTCTTGGAAAAGTAGTTTAGGCTGACTATTCAATCATTTGTTTACGTTAATTTCAAATTAATTCAGTTACCAAAATCATTTTAGTGAGTGATGCTCAAAAAATCAATCCCAGAAACAGCACCGCCTACATACAGCTTCCACTTGTGTTAATTAAAAAAAAGTTGTATTGAGACACCGTAAGGATCAACTCTTAGTTCTATTTGTTTAGCCAAAAACAGGTCCATTTGCCGTATCCATGGCAATCAGTTGACTTTGTAACTGAGATACTCATTAGTGATTATTTGTGAACACTACAACCGATAGTGATTTATGAAAAGATTTTTGGTTGGAGAGTTGAACTCACAGCTACTGTAGTTCATTTGCTGGATAATCCATTAATCTAGTGTGTAATTAACACAAATTCATTTCATCAGTCAAATAACTTGCAAGCTGGACGTCATTGGCTACGGATCGCACCTCCGCATTCTAACAGACACTTCAGTCAGCTCCTTTTGACCATAAGCACCAGATTTCCGTTTCGTTGTTTGTGTATATATATACATATATTCTTGCCACAATCGGGTTTTTGAACTTCGGCCGCGTTTTCTTGAGACAACCACTGCTCTAATGGCTTGAAACTAGGTACTACCGTATGCAAACGCTCAGTCACATTGGTGTGAGTAATGCCCGGATTGTCCAAGTTCCTCCGGATATGATAACAACTATTCTGTCAGCTCTAACAGATGACCCGCAATCACTACAACACTTCATTTCGGTAGGAGCTCAATGAAAAGTCTGTAGGAATACCAAAATCTGTAATCAGCTTTGCACGACCTTTAAGTTATATAATCGAAATTTCACACTAGTCACCACTTATGGGTAAGTTCTTCTAAAGAGAAACGGCAAAATTCAATAGAATAAGTACATTAACCCTGTAACCTGTCACAATTTTTGAGCAGAACCTTTTCCATGACGGATTGTCACGGTTTTGGTGTATATTTTCTATTACCAGAACCTCTCGTGTCTTGAAGAATAAAAGCGAAGGTTGTGAATACACCACAAAACTGCCATTTTAGTGAAGATATTGTTGTCATAGATTTTGCGCACAACCTATTTAAAACGTTTTGTCTATATAGCTTTGATGACACCAGTTTATTTCCTTCTGCTGGATTTGTTGAAGCTCGTTTTGGTACGTCTGCCGTTCTATGTTTGGTTGAAGCATGGTTTGTTTGTTTGTAGAAAGTCGATCCTAAATGTGCCTTTATTTATCTGTTGTTCTATGCAATGGACACACGATGAATTTTACACCACAGTTGCACACATGAAATGTGTCTTTTTGGTTTTTACGACTATCATTGTTTAATTACGAACCCTTTTGTCGCTTGATATTGTTTAACACGCCCTCACTTCCATTTATACTTAGTTGTTACAATGAACTAATTTCCCGTTGTCTGATGATCATTTCCAGACTCTTGTTTGGTTGCGCTATTTTCAACGCCTTTTGTTTTACTAGATAGACTGACCGTTTAACTCACATTAGAAGTGAGAACACTTCAATGTAATTCTGTCAATGGCGCACTACAGATTTATGTCATTTCGATCGTCATCATTGACGGTTTTTTGGACCAACTAAATAAGACTGACTGAAAATGTAACAAAACGCATTGGTGGAACATAGTTAATAACTCTGAAAACAATTCAATTCAGTTAACCAATTTTACAAACGTATAAACTTTTCGGAAACAATTAACATGAATTTACAAGCAAGTTACTTTGTTGTACGAATCATTTCGTTGACGTGGGCAAATGTGTTTTTATTTCGACGGTATCATAAGTTTCGAAAAAACACACGGAAATGTTGTGTTGTCCAATCAAGAACACGTCGTCGACATAACGCTTGTAGAGTTTCAGTCCGTCCACGAGAAACAAGCGGAAAGAACGTTTCATGCTTTCAACTCAGTCCACCTGAATATCTCGGTCACAGTTGAGTACGAGGATGAGAACAGTTTGCCCTTCTTAGACCTCCTGGTTAGGCGCCATTCAGACGGTTCTATCGAACATTCTGTGTACCACAAGCCAACGTGGACGGGACAATACATGAACTTTATGAGTTTTGCTCCTGTTGCATACAAAAGATCATTAGTACGCACACTGTTTTACAGAGCATCTAGAATCTGCTCCCAAGACAAACTACGAGCCGAGCAAACAGTGTTGTATGAAACGCTTCGTGCTAACAACTTTCCCGAACGTTTCATTCAGAAATGGAGCAAATTTACTCCTGCGGAAAAGACAACTTTGGACGTCCCTAAAAAAAATGTTTACATCAAGCTCCCCTTCAAAGGGGATAGTCTGGTGAACACCTTTGGTAAGATGATCAGCGCCGCGTTAAAACGAGTGTACAATGCAGCAAAACTCGTCCTGTTCTCACAAACCACTAGGTTACCTCTACCTCCGGTCAAAAAGCTAACCCCTATGTTTTCTACCAGCCATTGCATCTATCAGTTTTCCTGCAGTTGCGGAAACACATACATTGGTAGAACAGAAAGGATGCTTGAAACCAGGGCCAAGGAGCACATCCCAAAGTGGTTGAGAGTTGCAATGTCTAACACGCCAATGAGTGACACTCAGCGTGGACGAAACGCCGCTTCATCCATTGCGAGGCACTTATCTACTACAGGTCACATTGTCAACATCGTATCTTCATTTAAGATCTTGATGAACACTCACAACTCACAGCTTCTCAAGTATATTGAAGCTTTGTTGATCAGCCGTCAACAGCCGGTCCTATGTGCACAAAAACAACTGACCATCAACCTTTGTTTACCGTGGGTTTGAACGTGAGTGCTAATCACGTTCCAGCCTGTTTTGTACTTTTGACCGTTTCATTTAAGTCTTGTTTGGTTTTGTTTTCATGCTAGTCACACGTTTACGACTGACGAGAATGTGCGAAATGAATTCATATCGTAATTTTTGTCTTCTAACTATTCTATTCAAATGTGTTATTGTTTTAACTGTATCATAAGTTTCGAAAAACACACGGAAATGTTGAAACCCATCGGCACTATTGTTTTAAAAGGCCCGAGGAGGTTACTTATGAATTAACAAACTGACGTTCACCATTTCAACTTATCCGCATTTAGGTATGATTTCCCACCAACGCAGAGAAGATCAAAGCGATTCAGGAATTGAAGCATAGTTTGCATAATCACACCGTCCTAGACTAATGTCGGTTGCGTCCGTATGCTAAATTACAGACTATAGTTTGCCCTCTGAGAGGCATATAAATCAGTCTGCACATGAAACAATTTATTATACTTTATGGTGTGTAAAAAATTCCTCAGACAATTCAATTAAAATGATTTATTGGCCAGTGGGCATGCTTTTGCCTCTAGCCAAATTAGTCTTCCGTCCTTTGTAAGCATTATTTTTTCCGCTGGCAGAACACAAATGCAAGAAAACGTTGTTGCAAACAGTAGCAAAGTGAGCGTTTTGATGTTTTTCGAACCACGAGTTATCAAAACCGAGATTACCGTGAATTTCAAAAAGAATGACGCCCACAGTTGACCGCAGCCTTTGCGTTCAGATGAGATTTTTGGCTAGCCCACTCCGAAGGGAAGCGATGAACTCGAGTGGTGCTCGTGTTAAAGCTAATTCATCAGTAGTATATACCCTCGCAATATGCAATCCGACACTCGTGTGTTCGTGAGACTAGTTTGTTAGCCACAACAGCAGTAAATCCACACTAGGCTTGGTTGATCAGTCATATTTAAACGCTCAACCGCAATCTTGTGTGAAAAGTTTTTAGCTTCCTGAATCATTTCGAAAGTCGGATAGACAGATTTACTCTGTTCACTCCAGTCACTAACCTCGCAATGAGGAGCTTCTCAGTTAAGTCGAAGTCACGGACTTCATCAAATCAACTGAGTAAGTGTTGAATGTCGGATATTTGGATGACTTTAAATTGTACCTCATTCACATCTGTTCATTATCCTTGCATTCAGATAAGCCTATAATTGTCAAAACAAAACATGTTGACATCTACTTCTTCCTGACTGGATTAGTTTGTTGTTTCGACTCGCCATTCAGAAGCAGTCTCAGTGAACTTCACGTAAGGGTTGGACAATTAAATCTGCTCTAGTGGTCTACACCGAAACTGGTTAGAGCCAGCAGAGCTTAACAACTGGATGATACACAGTTAAACATCAATAAAACCATTTGTATACCTTTCACAGAAACCATGAAAACGCGAATGGGACACATTCTGCACAATATACCACCACGTGATTTGCAGTGCTTATGTTGCTAATCTACACAATGACTAGTGCATTGAAAGGCAAGTGCACTTAATGCGCGCTCGTTGTGTGTTTGGATGGAGCGTTAACAATTTCCACAAATCATTCTTGAAGATTATCGGAGCTTATTATAAAACTCTCAGTTTATTTAATCACAGCTCAGTGAGAAACGTTCTGCATACAACTGTAAACTGAACGACCAATTAACCAACCTAAATTCGACGTAAATCGGCTAAAGGATATCATGATGTACGACAAAAAATCTAAATCATCCGGAAACTATTTTGAATTTATATAATCTTTACAATGTTATACGTTGCAGTCTAATAAACAGTTACAATGTTTACTCGGTTTACCGTTATGCTTCAGAATAAGTATGTGCACCAGATTTCCTCTATTTGTCTGATAGAACCAATCCATTACAACAGACGATGGGACCTGCTCATCAACGTACATTCTTGTCAACAGTGAGAAATCTAACAGACGATTTTATGAAAAGATAAGATTTGCAATACATTTTGGACTGATTAGTCTGTGTGTAAGATTGCTACAAAATCATTCTAGTGATAAAATCAAATAGGGTTGAAAACTGGTAAATATTTTTTACAGTATTCTCATATCGATTGATAAATGGATTGAGAATAACGCAGTGTTACGAGCAAGTTGTGATTCTTAACGTTTCAGTCACCTCGAATGGCCTTCCTTAGGAGTGTTTTAGTCGAACATTCTTGAGAAAGGTCACTCCAGACGGTTACAGCGTTGAGCATCACAGCTTGTTCATAACACTACGTCAATTTCAGTCCATTTTTCACTAACACGTTAAGCACGGCGCCCAAATTGCTTGACTTCATTCGTACTAAATTTGGTGCGAATATCTTACAAACGGCAGCTCTGGTTTTGACACCAACTGGTGTGAGCCAAGAACGCTGGCGGCACATGGGTTGTATGTTCAGAAAAACGACTGATAAGAGGTGCATCTCCTTATGGAGCAACCAGAATAAATCACGTCATATCGATTGACCGATAGGACAACAACAATGAAACTCGAATCTGATTATTCTTTTCGAGAAGGGATGAGTGAAAGGTTTACTGATGTGTGAGAGCTACGACCACTAGTGTGCAATGTCCTATTTTTACCAGCTAAAATCTTATATTGTAAGGTATCCACTAACTCGAGTACGAATGAAGTCAAGCACTTTGGGCGGCATGTTTAGTATGTTATTGTTAAATCGTTTGAGAAGAACACAACGTTAAGAGCAAGTTGTACTACTCTACGTTTCAACTACCTCGGGTGACCTATCTCAGGATTGTTGTAATCGTAATCACTAACATGTTAAATACGACATCCAAGTTGGTTGACTTCAGTGGTACTAAATTTGGTGCAGATATCTTATATCTATTTAACGAAATTTCGCATAGGTTTCAAATTGTTGACCAATATCATTTGTAGTTGCGTCACAATGTTTTTAACTCCAAAATATGACGACTAGCTTTGAAGTCTTTCAAATGCATAATAAGAATTAAACAAACCTATCAGGGATTACAATGTTCATTCTTTCTGCTTTGACAAAAATCACAGCATAAACTAAAACAAAATTTATCGAATGACGATCAAAGTGACTGTTCCAGATGAGTATTACCGAGGAACAAATAAAACAAATTTGAATTTAGATGATGCGAAAATTTTTCTCTTTGCAAATACTCTTCCTAAACAGAAATAGACAGACAGATTAAAAGGAATGCTTAGTATTCTGAGAGCTATTCATAAAACCGTTTCATCCGTCTCAAGATCGGACATGAAGTAGACCAGTGAAATGCGTTATCAAAAGTTACTCCATCATGAAACGCGGTTTATAATTTACAACCTTTTTTTCACTTGTGTTTACCTCTGAACGGTCATAGTTTGTAATGTGGCCTGTAAGTTGATCACAATTTTAAATTAAGACTCTATATATTACGTTATTCACATGTAATTACTAAGCGGTGTCACAATAACCTAGCGTCATTATAAACTCATAAATTAAGCTTAAAAACTGAGCATCATCTGCATTAATTTGCATAGGTTTACTACCAGACTGTCATGTCACCTATGCAGATAATTTGTGAAAATTAGACATTACATATCCATCGATTTTGACAAATCTTGGTCACAAATTACGGAGAATCTGCTCACCTATTTTTTTCGCATTGTCAGGGTTTACATGCAAATAACACAAGAAAAGTTTTCAAAACTAATTAGAAAAAGTCGAGTTTTAGTTCTGTGGTAACCATTTTATACTGAAACGTTTGTTACCTAACGACCAAACATATATATACATTACATTAGAACTAACGGTGGACCATCTATGCCAGACATGACAACGGTGAGATTGGTGAGTTGTAAAATCAGGTCACAAAAACCACACCAACTTGTCACGAGCACCACAATATACGAAAATTGTAGGTTCACTAAGAGGGTTTGATCTTATCAAATAAGTCCTATTATCATTTGCTGAAACTGTTTACGTATATACTTTAATGTAGTTTGATTTTATGCACGACGGTATCAGTTACGAATTGAGTTACACACAATCAGCACGTTCATTCAGGAAAATGCTATAAAACTGGACTGACACCTCGCATTCCGACTGAATATTACTGAAGTGTTTGTGTCTTTTACTGAACACAGTCAGCTGACTGAAAACCTGTATACAAGACTAGAATGTATAGTTACACACGAGATTCGGCTCAGATACTGAATATATAAAGTGAAACTGTCATAACGTTTCAGACACAGACATCAGGATATTCTGTCTAATGTTTGTTATCGGGTTCGGGAACACATGTGCTTTTTTGGACTGTGGAAAAAATGTGCTTTGATGAAGCGAAAATTGGCAACAAGCACACAAAATCCACTGTAGCCTCGACATTACATCTCAGAACTGTCAGTTTTTCATTGGGTGGGTGATTTTATTACCTACGAAGGTGAAAATTTCGTCTCATTTAACAAGGTAAGTTCCAGTCGGTTTAGCTGTTGCTTCTACTTTCTTGTCATTCTCAGAGCATTGAAAACATTTCAGTCATCAAAATTATCTTCTCATTTTCACCTAACTGATTTACTTCAATTCTGTAACCAACTGTCTCGATCACTCAAACTGAATTGTTCAACTTCTTCCCTGTTAGATAGACACAATATAAATCTGTGGCGTATTATTGAATACATAAATGTATTCGGTAAGCAGGATTATATTTTATTACTACAAATGCTGTACGAGACAAAAACCGGCTATTTCCTATTTCACGCTACTCAAAACTGACTAAACAGACCAGAAAATTGTCCCAAAACATCACGTGACTGTAAGATTCTTTAGGGCGCGATTCTCTGTCGTTTCAAATTCATATGTGAATGACGTTTCATAATGCTACTGTGTCTTTGCCTATAACAGCCGTTGATCGTTTCATGCTTTTTAGTTTCAAAACCGATTGAGATTAAGCTCAGCAAGGCAGACCAACAAGATTAGTAGAACTGCCTGTAAACTCTGAGTTTACTTTATACCCAACGGACTACTTAGGCATGGTCCTATCTCTGATAAGTCCGATATGTTTACAGATATTCTGATTAACCAGCTTCGAGTATCATATTATAAAACCTCTGACACATGTCAAGTTTCCTCGAAGTCTTACAATTCACTGTTCCTTCAGTTTGATTTTTATCGTAGGTCGCCCAAAATAGTCACTAAATCTCCTTTGTAGGTTCTACTTTACTCGATGAGGAATGCTAACATTGGATTATATTCGTCACCATTGTCATCATCGTCATAGGCAGCAATACATCACTGGTTCTCACTGAGGCTTAACTGTTAAACAACGGTGAAACGTAGCAAACCATGTGCAAGAAAAGAAAAGAATAAAAGCGGAGTGGAAAGTGCTTAACTGTTAAAAATTTCTTCGTCTACATTCACACATTCAGCATCAAGGTGTCTACACCCTGCCAACAAATAATCGAGCTTTAAATGTAGGTAACTCATAATTTTAGTGAAAGATTTTATCATATTGAGTAAGCCAAAAACGCATGATTCTATTTTGAATGGACTGTGTTTTTGTGATTGTATAGTTTTTGGCCATTTCAAAAAATGTAATAATATTTCCAACACCTTACACTTCTTATGACGTGTTTACTAAATATGTGTCACATGGTGACTTCTTACAAGTAAGCACTTTTACACACAGCGCTTCAGTTCTTCTGTGTACGTTGTTACCACAACAAAACCTAACGCGAGTAAAACTGTCATAAGTAAACGATTAGTCAACAGTTGACTCCATTTTGATTTTCTTATTCATCATGTTTATATTCTGCCAAGAGTACTTCAGCCAAATATTTATCGTATGACAATTTTGTCAACTAAGTGAATATCCAGTAGCTAGCGCGATAAATAAAGATATACTGATCGTTCGTATTTGTCTGACTTTATGGGACCCTTAATAGCTGAGGTTGGGCTCGTTCTATGAAGATTGTTGTTCAAGAGGTGAAACACATGGAGACAATCAAGCAATACAACTGTCCGAAAGAAAACTCTGTCGTTAGCCGAAATAATCCGCTTAATCTTTATCTGTTGTAACGACTAGCACGGACGATGCACAGCCAGCATGGGTTGGATGAGGAATAACACGGAAACATTCGTGTGATGCACGTATGTTAGACGAAATCGGCTATAATAGACTGTCAGTTACACTGAAACAAGTCATCCGAAAACATTAAGATAATTGTCATTTCCATCCTTGTTGGAGGCGGCCTTTGCAATCTGACTACAGAGGCAGACTATGTCTATTGAGGTGTCAAAATGTGGATTCAAATGTGTGCCAATCAATATCATCAATTGTGACTGCAATTCGAATTGACTAGCTTAATGACTAACAAGTCCACATCGTTTTCCACATTCATCCATCCACCTACGTCCCCATTTGCTTGAAGTGGAAACTGTTTTGAGAGACACGGTTCTGTTTAGCAATTGTTCTCACCGTCTAATCTATTTCTTATCTTTCAATATATCTTTAATTAACTTGTTGGAATTCCATCCTCAACTACGATATAATCCGTTGTTATTCGAAATAACGTCTGGCACATATCTGCCAACTAAACAATGGTTGTTTATCAACAATTTACGATGAAAGTTTACTGGCGTTCTGTATTTTTTGCTTGAGTTCCTTTATATGCAGCTACGAGCAGTGATTCCAAGTGTTTCTTAAGTCACCAATATTTAGTTTCCCAGGCTCCACTCCATCACACCCCTGAACAAATCGGCTTTAGCAATGGCACAAAATCCTGTGGTTAGAAATTGTTTTAAACAATTCCCTGCTACACCAGTGTACGTCAGTTAGCATTACTCTGACCTATTTCTTCTAAACTTTTGTATTTTTGACAAGAAATTAAAGGAGAAGAAAAAAGCAATGAGAAGAAATTTAGTAGATACTATATTATGCGTTCCAAAGGAAGACCGTGTTTTCGTCATATGGATTAGAATTTACCGAAGTTTACCGTGTTGGCACTCGCGTGGTTGACTGTTTCAATGACTGGCTTTAGTTAAGGAATGACCTGAGCACTGCTTGCAACTAATAACGTCTTCTCCTGAGTACTTCCAACCCTAACGATTTATCAGCGATGCTTAATCTCTGCTCTGAACGTGCAGACGATGTGTGAGGCCGTTTTGCCTACCCAATCCATAGACAAGATTTCATCACTGTTATCTAATCAGACGGGTCTCGATAAGTAGTTTTGCGGTTGACTGAAATAACTATGACAAATTTCTGGAGTGAATATTTTTCACTCAAAATAGACCTGCTGTTGTAGAGTGGGAAGAAATATTGTCTTGTAAACTAGCCCGACAATATGTTATGTACACTGTTTCGTCAAACAGTGTATGTGGTTAGCAACACACGAAACTGATTAGCCTGTAAAATGGAAACAAACATGTAGGTGGCTGTCATTAAGCCTGACACTGTCTATGTGGACAACACAACCGGTTACCTGGGACACGGAATGCCAAACCAAAAATCTAAAACACTGAATTTCCTTAATCCATGTAGTCAAAACAGAGAGAAGACATATATCGCAAAATGTTAACATTCGGATTTACTCTCGTCAGTCGCCAACTGAAAACCACCATACTTTGTATAAACTGCGTATAACAACGACAATTGGACGGACCAACCACATAGTTCTGACCTTTCACGCGCTAATAGTTCAATCAATTCCGCGGTAAGGAGATTGATTGCGTCAGCACCTTCTGTGCACAAAAAACTCGCTAATCGCCAACAGTTTTGGTTATCGAAGTGGTCTTGTACCATTCTCTGTTGATGAGCTCCTCAAAACTGTCTATATCTAATAGGGCTCGTGCAACCAAGAAACTGCGGTGGTATTTTGTAAATGAAGCAGAGGAGCTCATCTCCACTTTAAGGTGACATTTACTAATTTGTCGACAGTGTTGATGATATGAGTCTGAGACTAATCAATTACCAGTATCTGTGTTCAACTACTCGCGCGAGATGATACCAGCTGGCAAATGGTAAACGTTGGAAGTGAGTATTTCAAAGCGTGTTCCATGCGCGCTCATTCGTTTGAACCTACGGGTCCGAGTCATGTTCTAGAAAGCCTAACTGGTCTGTCATGCTGCAGTCCGCAGCGGACGTCTTAATGTGTTTCGTGTAGAGAACTGAAGAATTATACATATGTAAGCCACTGCAAATCGCATTCCTGTCTTTCGCTGTATGCCTTCTTACTGACATCCTGTGGCTGGAGTAGTTACAGTAGATGATAATTAGTCGGATTCTGTGGCACAATGTTGCGTGAGTTAGGAGCCTTCATTGAAGCAGGTCATTGAAAGCCGTAAGAAAATGCTTATTACCCCCTATCTTGTTTATCCCCGAACTTCGGCCTGTCTTATCTCTGGCATATTGCCGTAAATGACGAATGATGATAGATTCGAGATGAAACTTCCTAAGCATGTATCTTTGATATTCTCCATTCCGATTAATGGAGACTTGTGAAATCTGTAGATTTCAATTTGAACATCGCCCACAATTGATCGTAGCTGTTGCATTCTCAGACTTTCCAGTCGGTCTCTTTCGAAAAGAAGCACTAGACTCGAATATCGCTCTCATTAGAGCTCGTCAATAATGCATGTCCTTGCCACGGTCGGGTCAACACGGTTGCCTCATGAAAGCGTGGCAAGGATATGCATTACTGATGAGCTCTAATGAGAGTGAAACTCGCGTCTAGTGCTTCTGCTGTTCGAAAGGGGCCGACTGGAAAGTCCATGGGATTACGACAGCTGCGATCAATAATGCGTGATGTTCAACTTGAAATTAACTGTTAGGGCGCCCACCCCGTTACCGTCCCAAGGTGCCTACGCCGTGAGAAAGAAAAAAAGCGATTGACTTTGTCCTAGTTAGCGGGCCTGCTCCGAGGGGGTGGCCTTAGCTAGTTTTTACCAGTCGGACTTTTCATCCTGTTGTGCCCATTAGTGACCCTAACTATTTTTTCCCGGTGAATGTCCTTCTCCTTTTATGACTCGGGAATGTTCTTATGGCCACTGCGCACCCTATAAGTACTCTGTCCTTGTCGCCTTGGTCGCACATGTTTTGGGGGCGTAACAAGCTCTTTTTTGTACGCGTCTTTTGGCTTGTCTTGGGAGCGAATACGGAGACAGTCACAGTACTTTTCGGGACCGGGATTTCCGTGTGAATTATTAACAGGAGGAGAATCCGATTTCTGTCAAGCGCCTTGCGATAGCAAGGACGAAGCAGCGTATCGTTTAGGAGGGTTTACAACATAAACCAAATACCCGGCTACTCGTCAGTAGATCTT
>JTDE01001045.1:0-18540 GCA_014338405.1 Paragonimus skrjabini miyazakii | reverse complement strand
TATATATATATATATATATATATATATATATATATATATATATATATATAAACAACCTATATATAATATTGATTTTCTATCCACTAAACTAATTAAGTATAGCAAACATCTCAAATCGATATGCCATACTATTCAATACATTGATCCACTTTTATTTCAAGCCTACCTCCCAATCCCAGTTGCTAATCCTGGGCTTGTCAACCTCACAACAGTCGCAGCAATATTCCATGATTAGCTGAGCGAATTTTACTAAAAACGACCACTCGAAATACACTTACTGGCCTGAACGAACACAAGTAAGCCAATCAGTTAGCTGCCAAGACCATCTGTGTCGAACCTGTACATCAAATCGGGCATGTGCGCACGCACGTACTAGCATGTCCATACATCCGCTGAGTCGGTGTGTGTGCACGCTAACGAATACACCTCAACAGCTGCAGTTAACGATCAGTGGTAGTTGAGTTTCAGTCAAACGAGAGAAACAATGGAGTCGCGTAGTGGGATTTCAACGGTGATATGATAATTCAGCATTTAACCGCGGAATTAACAGAGTTATCTGGTTCACACTGGGTTTGAACAGACTTTACTGTGTTGGTATTCATAATTGGTTAACAGGTCGTGCTGGATTTGCTCGACCATTTTCTCCCATACAGCCGTTCCGATCCCCATATGCTGATCTTAATTAGGAGTTTATAAAATGCATTGCTAAATATTGAGATTTCTTGTGACCGTCACTTATGACAGTCAGTAGCTTCCTTCAATGACAACTTCTCCTTATCCATTCTTAACCAATCGTTGAAATGAGGACACAACTTATGTCATGTCGGCACCAATTTCACTCTGAGCATCGCAGTCATGACATATCAGGCATTTTTTGTTCTGTCCAACATTGAAGGGTTGGGTCGACTCTTACGGTCGTTTCTTTTAACAATAGAAAGTGCACGTCAAAAAGTAAATAGACATTCGCATCTCTTAGAGAGCAGCTGCTTGCAATGGAAAGTATGAGTAATTCAAGTACATCATCATCATCATCATAACAGCCATGAGCCTGATCAAAAGGTACTGTGGCTCGGGCCGCCGCTCACCTCAACAGTGACGTGGAATATCTTGGAACAACAGAAGTACAGATTACCAATCATATGCCCCAATGGCTGGGAGCAAATTTTGGTGAGTATTAAGCTCGGTCAACGATATGAAGCAAGTCATGTGATTAGTCACGCTTTGTTTGCTCCTATTATTCTAGGCGATTCTACTGGCCACCCAATACAAACGGGGATCCGGAGGGGTTCATCAGTAATCACAACCGGAAAAGAATGATCAAGACTGCTATGAGTACGGTCCCAAAGAAGCAGGTCTGCCCGAACCTACCTTTCGAAGGCGACCATATCACAACTGACGTAAGTCGAACATTACAGCCTGCCCTAACTCGTTGACACCCTGCGACTGAATTGCGGTTGCTACTCACAGCTAGGAGTGTCATTCACCCTGTTCATAAACTTGACCTGCCGAAATGTTCTGTCTCACCTGTAATCTATCAGTTCATTTGCAGTTACGATGAGGTCTATATCAGCAAAACAGATCGGTGCCTACGACAACGAATGGCAGAGCATATACCTAACTGGTTGGTGCGTACGGTGACGCAACGGACAACGACAACGGAGCGATTGAGACGAAATCCGGTCTCATTCATTGCAAAGCTCATCATGGAAACAAGTCACGCTGTTGACCCCTACAATTCGTTTCAAGTATTATTGCGTAATCGGAATCCGAAATTGCTTGTCTTCTCCGAGGCAGTGTTAATCAATACTCGCCGTTTGGTCCTGTGTGTGCATAAACTGTTGACTCACGCAGTTTGTCTGCACTGGAACTGATAACAGTCCCTGTTTTATGCAAACCCAATCGTTGATTGTTTCTATTGTTGTTGCTATCCGTATGTCCTATATAGTCCAATGTTTTACGCTCGTGAGTGAAGAGAGTAAACGAAATGTTAACATCTCGCGACGTTTGTCTTCTATCCTTATTGGTGAATCCAATATCTAGCAATATTTTGCAAGTCAAGTGAAATGTCACACCATAATCTCTCACTCAAAAATTAACTGTACGCAATTCACTTCATACACATTCTTAAACCGGTTGTGATTATAAGGTTACCTGAACATCACGTGCTGTTATCGGTTTTCGATGTTCATTAAAAACCAACATCACGTCCGTAATCGTTTGATTATTTGTACTTAGCTAATGAGAGTAGCCTCAGCGAGACTGATTTAACTACATAGTACACGGAAATGAGGCACACAAAATGTGGTCAAAATGTGGATAATTCAAAGGAGAACATACCAGTAAGAAGTTAGTCGCAAAATGCTTGGCGTTGAGTTACAGTGGGTATAGAACTGGCTTATCATTTGGGTGCTGACGAAATGTTAACCCAGTGGAGAGTGCCGTAGAGACGATTATCAAGAACAAAATCTCACTACTCATTGTTTTTAAGTAGCTTAGTGGTTGTACTTTGAGGAGGTAGACGGATTGCCTGGCGGCGCAAACAATGCAGAGAAGTTGACCTCATTCGATACAGAAATCAATTAGATTAACATGGAAATCACTTGAAGAAGTGTTAACATTCGAAGGAGTAGTGTTGATAAATGCAACAAGCCTCACTAGTGAGTAGTCCGAGATTTAGTTAATTTCATGTTGAACATCACTCAAATTTGATCGCAGCTGTCGCATTCAGATAGACTTTCCAGTCATTCTCTTTCGAAAAGAAACACTAAACCAGAGTTACGCTCTCATTAGAACTCATTAGTAGTGCATATCTTTGCCACTGCCGAGATTACAACTCCGGCCACACTGTCATTAGGTAACTGTCCCAAGTTAAATGCACCATGCACACGTAAAAATGCGTGCAGTGAGTTTAATTTTCTGCTTCTGTGCATGACAGTGCATGGGGTCATAAGTGAACGAAATTTACCAAGGCGTAGGGAATTTTGACTGCAGCAAACACTGGTCAGTGATCCAGATGGCAGGTTAATATCGAGTTCTTGAGTTATCGAGCATCTGGGTATTCAATCCATCGGTATTTCTTCACATTTTTCAAGTATTCGAAGGTTACCCTCACTTTTATAAGCGTTTGTCCTCATTTTTCATTATTCAAACCCTATCCTCATTCTTTACCAAGACCGTCATCTTGCCCCGGTGAGGTCACTGGTGTATTATTGTGGTGGACTATCAGGCAGGAGGTGCGAGTATTCCAACTCTCGGCGGAGTACCTCAACGCAGGTGGGAGTTGCGCTCAAAAGCCCACAGCGAGAGGATCGAGGTCGGCGTGGGCAACCGAATGAGTCATCATTCGACTGGATCGAACCAACGGGTGAGACATGGCAAGCAAAATAGGATAGACAACCAAATCGGAGACGTGATTACTCTAACACTCAAAGGAATACCTCAACACAGTCGTGCAGTACGGTCAAAGCCCACAGTGGATAGACGGAGGACAACACGAGCGACCGGACGAGCTATTGCTCAACGAAATCGGACCAACGGACGAAGATTGACAGGTGGAAACCCCCCCCCCCGGTTAGAAGGCGCCGATCACACACATAAACGGAGCAGAAGTACACACGATGTGTGAATGGGAACTGGGGGTGTTGTGGGCTGGAATTGTGATTCAAAATCGCGAGCGCGCGTGTGGCATGGTAACTAGCAAGTTGGGCAATAAAGATAGTGTTTTATTGGACGCCTTTTCGTTATATTATGACCACCTCCATCCTTTCATATGCTTTAATGAAGTGAAATACCATTTTGATAGAACTAGCGTGTGAACGTTTAGCTACTCTATATACCACAACATGTAGTCAACCTGCTATGCGGATCGCTCGCCAATATTCCTTCGAAGTAGTAATTCCCTAAACGATTGGGTGTTCCGCTTACTTAATACCGCATGCACAGAGTAGCACGAAAACTGACATTCTTAGACCATCCTCCTTATTCTTTGTTAGAAATCTTTCACCGTGTGAACAGGATGACAACCATTCGTGTTATCGATTGATAGGCTCGGTTTGTCCATGCACCTCTTCTCATACAAAATTCTGGTTTCCATCAATTTTACAACCAATCGACCAATGTTCTATGGAATAAAATGTTTGTTTTAAGCGCTCAGTATGAAACGATCTGACCGAATAGGGATACTTCTCCTAGTCTAAAATACTGGTCAGACAGTCCCAGCGCAATCGTTCGACGTCCAGTTGGACAGTATCTGCTTTTACTTCCCACTTGTCTCTAGTCCCATCAATATCGATTGACTATAACCTATGGTTAGTTGACACCGAATCTCATTATGCACTTTGCTTATGGAGTAGCGGCAATTCAGGTCTCGATCTGAGTAGAGCGTGAGCCACTCAATATTCCACCTCGTTCGCTTTAATACTACTCCGAATAGTATGTCAAATCATTTGCGAACCAAGTGTTTGGCGAAGGCAGATATTAACTCGGCAATGCGTAGCAAATCACTAAACTAGACAGCCTAGTATCATAACCGGGGCACAGTTGCTAATCCTCTCTCACATGTCTCGGAAAGTTGAATGTGTAAGTAGGTGGACGACCAGCGATAGAAAAATAAGCTCACTAGATTATTATCTTTCAAAACGATGGATACTGTCTCCTGGGAACGGTGTGAGGAAATTAGGAGAGTTACTGGGGCGTTGTGTAACAGAGCTGTAAGGGGATACTTTGACTTTCAAAATTGGGATCTCTGGTGACCTGTATGTGACAATGAACCAGATTTCGACAAACCAATAGGTTTCCTCAAAGTTCGCTGATTGCACTGATCTGATTTCCGTGAGGCATATTGCTTACGTGTAGGGAGTGATGACTTTGCACTCATAGGGCTAAAATGACGGTGCCTCCGTTTTTATGCCCACTGTACAAGTTGAATTGAAACAGGTCGCGCTAACTGCCAAGTGTATGACATACCATGCATTTCGATAATCATCTAAGGTTCTCGAAAATACTTGGATCTCTCGGTCGACCGATTGATCAGACAGTCAAACGCGAACATACGTCGATAATAGATCCTGAGTCCAGGTGTGTCTTAAAAACTCAGACGCGTATTGCAACGCCCTATAGGGAGAGAGATCGTACGGCAAATGGCCAAAACGAAATCGTGTAAACACACCTAAGTGTCGCGTCAGCCAGATGTGTGAGGTCCATGTGCCACCTCGTAGAGTAGCACACAACATTCGGCGGAATTTTTTCAGGGCTTTCGAGGTTTGCTTACTTTGTCCGACTGTATACTAGGATATGTCATATGTACGTTTTAAGGAGGGCACACTGGTTAGTTGCGGAGGGGAACAAAACGTTCTATTGGTGCAGCGCACGTTCCTACTGTGCGACGGAGGAGAAACTTTTGAAAAGTGCAGAAATGCGATTTACGGGATACAGCAGCCATGTCATATTTTGTGGTTCCATGGATTTGTAATCACTCATGAACTACATTATAGACTGCCCCATCACAAGTAGTCGACAATACAATCAATGATCTACTGAATGTCTTGTTTGGAACACCCCCGTGATAGATCCAAACGAGAGGGAGAAGTCGATGGCTGCGGAATGTTGGCTTAGAAAAAAACATTGGGGGCCACTTGCATAAATTTAAATTCCATCCCATATGATCATCTACGATATAAAACTTGTGTTTGGATTTTCCTCCCTAAGTAGTGGTATAAAATACTTCAAAACAGTCAGAGCTTCTCACCAGTTTAATACGTTGTTTTGGTCGGTCATCTAATCGTACAATCAGCGCCTTATTCCGCTTTTCAATGATGAGTGTGTGCCACTGATGCAATTGGACGGTAGCGTTATATTGCAACATTATAAGACTGCTATGGGTATCCACCGAGGGAGGCCACGATGACTGTGTACGCAGCAGAGGCTGAGTTCTCCCCATACGCCCGACGACAACCAGGTTTCCTTCAGTGTTCACGTATGCTGCAATGAATTGGTCGTTGCCGGCCGTATCAGCCGGGGGTACAAGAAACAGGAGACCTAAAATGCGAGCATGTAATTCGATGATGAAATATTACTTACCTAATACACAAGTGTATAAATACAATGGACTGTAGAAACGAATAGCACGCGAAGCATTTCAGAAAACGTCAGTCAATAGGAATATAACATTTAGCCTTGACGAGGAATGTTGTGTTACCAGCCTAATGTGTTCCGGTTTCACGAGTGGTGACATTTTAGGTTCAGTCCTGCTCTGTTCATAACCAGCAGCATAATCACAAATATAGCTTGAATTAGGTGTTAGAAGGACTCACGTAATTGCGCAGTGCCAACGATCTTGAAAGTGTCATTGACACCACCGACGTGCACGCTAGAGCGAAGTGTGTGAAACCTCAATAGAAGTCATGCAGCTACATGGATTTATACACTGCCCACCAGGAAAATCTTTCATTCACTGAAACGAATAGCAGCCCTTATCAGCATGGTTCTTTTTTTTTCAGGACGGCTATTTCTATACCTGTGTTGTATGAATCCGTCGTCGGCGCAACAACCGTATGCTGGTCTACATTGCATCCAATGACAGATTAAGATAGCAGGATCTGTATGTGTTTCAGGTGAATGGACTGATACAAAGTATTGACAAAGTTTTGACGCTTTCGTTAACTTTATTGAAGCAAAATCCTGAATGGAGCTGGATCGGTCAAACGTAAAAGACAACACAAATGAAGAAGATTCTCAACGGATGGGAACTGTCAAAATTAATTAGTACAAATCGCAATATAAATGGTTCTTTTGGATGGGGTGGTTGTTTGTCTCTATTGTTGAAGATGATTTAAAAATGGTCAAGAAAACATACCTACCCGCTGAAGGTCAGTACACTAATTAAACGGAAGCTGACTCATTTGCACCCAGAGGAACACAAACCCAAAATCTTATATCTCACCTTACTTTCGCAAATCTGGTGTAACTTTAAAAACACGTTTAACTCATCTGAAACAAACAATAAAATCAATGGTACAAAACCTTTGTGAACTAGCTTCGAGTTGATAATCATATGACTGCCATCACTATATCATTTGCCAGTTCATCTCTGGTACAGATGAGTTACATAATCCACTGATAGATTGATTCAACTAAGTTACACAAGTGCCTAAACTAGAACGGTTACTGACATTCTGCACAATAAAGGTCAGGTCCCGCGTCCATGGAAACGGCTAAGCAAAAACGACTGGTGTTTTCGTGAACAGTCTGCTTGATCGGTTGCTGGATCATGCCTTCGCCCACCGTTTGAGGAAAAGCGTAGATATCACAAGTAAAGCATATCTCTCCCCAGACTTCATATCGAATACATTCTACACCTCACTGGTGTCAACTATACTGGAGTCGGTGAAGCAGCAGAATGCTAAAATCAATCCTACCATTAAACACGAGCATGCTAAGTTCCTTAGCTTTCCTAAATGTTCATCCACACCGCCTTAAAGGTGATCTTATGCTGCGTTCGGTCTGACGAGGAGACACATCTGGACTGTACAATACCGAACAATTCCTATTTCCATACTTGTCCAGTCCAGTCATGAACTGGTTAGAGTTCTGATTTACTTCGCTAGATAAACCTTCCCCGGATAGAAGTTGCAAACGAAAATGTCACGAAAAGTTGCAAGATATCGTTAGTCACTGAGAAATCTGGCATCCAGAATCACGTACGCATAAAGTATTCTAAATTGATTGTCTACTTTTGACAACATCACCACCGTATTGAAAGTAGCAATAGCTATGAAACACACAATTTGCAGTTCATCGATATCTGAACCCCAACACGACCATTCAGAACATTACTGCTGTTGCCGCTATCTCATTCAAATAGTTTGCGTCCGGTAATCCACTATACTAAGGATTTCGCATCAAAATAGAAGCAGATACAACATGCGTTATGCTGCACTGTACCCTCATACTGCGATCACATAGAGTCTTTTTTCTCAATTCTAGCTTTTCAACCTTGAAAACCAGACATCGGTACCTCAATTAATCTAACAAAACCCAGGGTCCTTGGAGTTAAAATGACATAGATGGACACAGATGGACTATCCAATGCTAGGGTTTTTGCAAGTTCTGGTTCAAGTGCAGGCTAGCCTCGTTTGGATACGTAGTTCAAATGTTCGACTGACCGGCAGTGTACTTAAGTAACATACATTAGCGTAAGACTCATCATCCACTGCTGTCCAAAGTGGAAAGTGGCCAACTACCCGAGCTATGAAGGCGACTCGACTCGACCAGTTCGTAGGAAAACGGGGAAACATACAGTATTCATACCGATTTGAACTAATGTGTTATATATACAGAGTTGCATAAACAATAGGTACTCAAATCATCATAGCAACTAGAGAATATTGGCATCAGGTTGCGAATGAATTAAGTCAAAACGAAAGCTTGAAGCTCTGGGTAGCGTAGCTTCCTTAAATTATCGGTTTATCATACTAGCGAGTCGAAAGTGCCATTTCAAAAACTCACCATTTACTATACCGTTTTATGGCCTGTAATCGCACTTACCTGGAGTTTTTGTGACTAAAAATCCCAGTTCAATAAACAGTCGTTTTCCTTGCATCGCCTGCTTCCCTGTGGGCCCCATCAACCGTATAAAACTTGTCCCGTAAAATTGTGGGATGATGCTTGCAACTGAAACACATACACGCAATGCAAAATACGATTAGAAGACAAGAACGGTTGGTGATTTGTGCGACCTAATTTTTTCATTAGCAAGCAGTTTGACGGCATTTTTAACTTAGACTCTACCTGAGTATGAAAAATCTGGGCTTCGGTTGGATTCAAACCAGGAAGACAAACAGCATACTCACAACAAACATCATTGGGCACACAAAAAACATGATCAAAACAATGTGAGCTCAGAAAGTTCATATGTAGGCTCAGTTACACCCCCTGCCTACTATCCTGTATGGAATCCACAAAAGGACGCAAAGATCGGCTGCTCCGCCAGAATTTCGTAACCAATTGACACTGTAATTCATCACTACAGTTAGTCTGAGCTCAATCGAAACTCAGACTTTTCATAATTGGGTTAGTTCTACATGGGAAAATTTATCAAGCTGCTTATTAGTAATACACTTTCAGTGCTCAGAATTGACAGTGGGGGATTTCAATGTGAAAAGTTTCGAAGCTCCTGTCCAGTCAGTCGATCCTTCACATGAATTGGTTGACTTAAATTCGTCAGCATTCTTGGAGGACGACTGTTGTCTTTTGATTAGATGAGAGTCCAAGCTACAACCGTTAATCTTAGCCAAGCATATCGAAGAAATCGAGAAGCTACTAAAACCACAATGTTCAAATATCGTCAACAGAACATACCTGACGCTTCAGGGTTAATTAAAACTACTTATGAGCTAAGTGTTGCAAACTGTGCTACTTTGCTGCCTTGGGTTGTACTACGCAGGAATTGTCCAGAGGTTAGCACTGTAACGTTGACGATAAAAACGTCATTTGGTCGTTATTGCGATGTGTTACAACTAAGCGATTTTTCGCACCAATTAGTTTGGTTTGTACCGCACATTTTGTCGCAAAACACATTCTTTGTCACATGCAGGATAGTGTTTCAGAGACATTCAAAAACATGCTAGTTTTACTCGCTAGCTTCTACAAGCTAGTTGTACAAGACTGTGTACTTTTATATGTATAGTGACATTAAGCAACTTCGAATGCAAGAATTCTTGTGGTCGCTCCATGAGGATCTCGTTCCGGTATGCTGTAATTTTTTCTCAATGCTTTTCTACGCCCAAGTCGAAATTTCCAGTAGTTCACTGACTAATCGAAGCAATCGACCATCTCACCAAATTAGTAATTATCTATCTGGTAAGTATCTTACACCGGTTGCTACTGTAGCGTTCCAATAAGCATCAAGCAAAGTCGATCAATAATCTGGATGATCACATGTATTCCATACCAACGTTGCAGTCGGCGAAAGTCACAGTCACTCACTGAACTTAACCGTCGTTCGAACTGAACCCAATTCGCACTCACTTACGAATACAGCCATCTACGTTGGCCTTAGATGGGGTTTACCGGCATTCATGTAACCGCGCCTGAGCAAGTGACTCGTCACACACATATGTGATGCAACACGTAGCTGCTAACTAGGTGACAGTGAAAACACCGAAACAAAATAGCTCTCCGATCCCTGCCTTGGAGAAACCCCCATTCCCTTCTCTTCCATACCTTCCGGGTCTATCATGTCCCCTCGCGTCAACCTAATAATAACCATAGCTGATCAATGAGTTCCTATAAATTATAGTCAGATGCCATGCCTTAAAACAATTTTATGCTAGATCTTATTAAATGTTCACTGGGGGCACTATACTTTTTGATACCAGTGGGTAGATTACAGGAGTTCATTATTCCCATTGACTCGTACGTATTTGTCAAACAATTGCACGGATCAATGACTGCGTTGCTTAAGGCTTCGGCTGTCGCATTGCAATTTCCAGATGCTCCCATCCTCTGAAACGAGTGAAAAACGTTTGTGAATTATGGTGAAGATTGTCCGAGATGTGAACGAATGGCACCTTAACGACTGCTGGGAAAAAACCTCAGTGGACAGCGTTTGAATTTACATATCTGCCCGTTAGAGCAGTCTACTTTCGTGCTTCATTGGACATCATTACCTAACGATTAGAGACACAGTGTAGTTGAATCTCAGCCCATATTGCAAGGGTAACAAACATGTTAGGTAATGAGACCAAACATCCATAAGCCGATTGATGGGGTTGTTAACCTAGATGTGGTTGGGCCACTGTTCTACACAAACTGGAAGACACACTACGAATAAATTTAACAAAGCCAGAGAAGCGGTGATAGTGTCTAGAAAAAAAACAGTTAATCTTGCTTGTGAAGTTATTTGGAATAGAGGGGTTCAATATATCTTCATTGTACATCTTCAATTGTATCTTCAATTGTACATGTGTGAGTTCATAGGCTGATGGACAATTAAAATTGCGAGCTACGGCAAACCACACAGGTAGTAGGAGAAAGGAAACACACTTGGATATACGCGAACACTGGTCTGGTGACGTTTGTAAACTTATATTGGTTCATTTTTTATAAAGTGATTTAACTTTCTGATGATATGACTGAAACCACGGATTTTGGATGAAAAACATGGCATTAGGTTGGGTAATCATCAGAGCAAAAAACAATGTACTAGCGTTACCTAGGGGCCAGTTCATCACTGATCTAACTACATCATTCAGAACTAGCCCTGATCCTGGTCGACAGGGTTGGTCTTGACTGTTAAAAGAGATCAATTTGCGAGTCGCTGGAGACGCCTCCAACGACGATGTGCTGATGAGGCCGGACAACTAGAACAGTGTGAGCAATCAAAGCAACAAACAGGGTTTGTGAAAGCCAACCACCACTGCCAAACAAACCTTGTTCGCATCGTTGCCCTTGCCATCCTGGTTGACAAACGCATTCGTACTCCTCTGTGCCAGTGGCAAAACACAGGCCCCCATTGTAACACAGTGGTTTCTTTTGAGCTGAGCAAGGGTCCATCTGCTCACGAGGCGATTCTTGCCGAGCATCAGATTGCAGCAGTTTTCTGTCGTGATTTGTGGACTGGGTGGACTGTGACTGGACTGCGGTGCACAAAGGTGCTTCGGAAAGACCAGACGGGAGACGTTCCACACCGAGCCAGGCTAATTCTGTCCGATCCCCGCTGATCAAATCGATTTCTTGTGCGCGAGATAGAGTGCCGGCTTGAACCATGAAACGTAACAGGCAGCCGGAAAATCCAAATGTTTCATGGGTGTTCAAGAGCGGGTCGTTTCTAGAAGACAAGAGCAGGAAACTCAGCTGACTTGTAAAATGTGGGGTGAATATAATTAGGGTAAAACCATACAGTTCGTCAACGTAATGAAGGGGGACATCAATTCAAAAGGTTCATGTTCCCACAGTCTCTGAGAAAATATGATTTATCTGTCTGAGTTTCAAAGCTGATCTGCGGGGAAACTGAACCTACACAAGGGCCATCAACCTCTTTATCAAGAACGACTTGACTATTTTAGTCTTCCTCATTGCGACTGCACATATGCTCCCAAAATGATGTACGCCCTTGGCCCAAAAAAACGGCATGGATAGTTTGTATCACTCAGGTCGCATGAACCAACTGCGTAAGAAAAATAAACTGCGATCAATCCGATTTGTTGTACTTTCACGCACGTGTACCGACTGAACATCTATTCACAAAAAGTAGATGAAAAAATGTACTCCTACCGTCTGTTATTGAGTAGGCATACCTTCAAAAGAAGAATACAATTCATTCATTCATTCACCACTCTCAACCCAACTCCGCACATGATCTCCATTGGTTCATCTGATTCAACACAGTTCGAAAAAATACGGCATGCTGACCAGCATCTAATGATCGAATGAACTATGGAGGACGGATCAGCCAATAAAGATTTCCTCTAGTGAATATGGAAGTTCAATCGTAAGTGATTCAATGATGGCACGCAAATCACAAGTGAAGTGTTTATTCAGTCACTGTACGGGTTCCAATCAGGTCAACTATAAGAAGTGAGTTCGGATTTCATGATCACACCATCGATGGTTCGGGATACCAGAACTTATTGCACAAACAGTCGCGAACATTTATCGCTGGAGCATCCCTATACGACCTTGTAATTTGTTTCTCACTACTGATTGCTTACATTTGTTTGATCGACCAACCGATCGATCACCCGCAGAACACGGTTGCCATCACATTGATTGATCGATTTTTAGGACTACCGAATTGTAGGTACCATCATCCTCGAAACCAATGCCTTCAAAGGCATGGCGGCAAGCGGAGCAACAACTCACTCAAAAGAATGCACTGATCGACAGAAGTAGTGTTGCGAAATAGTGTCGGACTAGTTCGTTAGTAATATGCACGAGAATGGAACGTTAATTGTCCTCAACACAAGTTCACACTGGGTGTGTTGTTAATCTTTTGTGGACAGTTTTGTATATTGATCGGGCTAAGATATTGTGTCAGACGATGTCTTCATGTGTGTTTGTGCGTTTACGTGATAATCCACTAGTTGGCGGAGCACCAGGCGCGAGCAAAGGCCACTTAAACGTGAGTACTGCACTTCTGAAGTTCGGTCTGCGCCGGCTGAGCTAAGCTGACCGTCCCATACATGTCTGGTCAATGAAGGCCGAGTGCCGAAGACTATCCCATCCACTTCTTTACCAGAAATTTCACGAAGCTTGATGTACGACTAACCTGAAGAGCTGTTGAAACACGTCTCCTTGGACCTAAAATGATCATTTACTTAGTAGCAATAAGAATTCCCTTGCAGAAAGAAGGTTCTGTGCAACCCATCCCGACTATGTCGGTTGATTGTGTGTTACAAACATGGGTTACTGAGATGCCTGTTTTGTTTGAGTATTGTTACGAAGTCTTGATATTTGAAGGTCAGTGTCTCCATAGTGCATGCAATAAACTGAAAACGTCTGAACAACATCATGATAAAACTGTTGTCTTGAAGTTATGTAAGCAGTTGGCGGATTCATTTTCTGCGCATATGCTATTTTCCTTCCCTCTGTTTTCTTTCTTTCACTTTGTTTTACTCCATCAAGTATCAGTAACTCTGTTTGTCCGGGACCGTCATATTTCCAGCTCACAACTATAGTTATTCACCTGTCCGTTTCGCAAACCAGCCATATTGAAGCTGTGAACGCTCGTTCTAAATTTTGTCATCTGGACTTTCGCTTCTGTCTGTCTTCTTAAAGTACATTATCAATTTTAATGCACACTATCAACACACATAGCACACAGAACCATACACGTTGCGTTTGGGAAGATGGTCTTCTGCTGCATATCTGGTGCATCCAGGAGATAAACATCTACAGACATACAGTACCCTAGAACATGGAATTCATACTTGTAACTGAGTCAACAACGTCATGTGTGGGCTCAAACAGCTAATCTATGAACATACAGAATTTCCATAAACTGAACATTACTCACAAATGATTATGGTTTTCGCATTCAGACAGCCTTTAAAACCGGTCTCTTTCGCAAAAGAGCCCTGGACTTCAGTTTTGCTCTTGTTACAGCTAGTCTGTAGTGCATATTCTTGCCATGATCTGGATTTAAACACGGCTACTTTTCATGTGGAAATCCTGTTGACAACTGCGCCACCAGGCATTGCGGAATAATCATATCTGACCGTTCAAGCACATTCGTTTTTGAGTAATGCTCAGGTTGTCCGGCCTTCCAAAGAATAGACACGGCAATTGTCCCGGGAAATCCAACCAATATCCCGACAATTATGACATCGGCATCTCGAACTATGTTTGTATCTGAGCCCACCGTATTACTTACCAGCTTGAACGGAGTCTACAGATGTGCACCCTAACCTACTGTCGGTTCTGCTGCTATACACGTTGAGAAACTTTTAGCTTGGAAATCATATAAATTGAACATTATCCACTCGAGTCTAGTGCTTCTTTTCGAAAGGGGTCGACTGGAAAGTCTGTGGGAATGCGACAGCTGACATCAATTGTGGGTGATGTTAAATCTATATGAAAACAAAATCCCCTACTACTCATCAGAAATCAGATAGGCGAATGCTTTATAGGATGTGTTTGACGACCACTGTACAAGAACTGATAACATCGTCTATCCAGCTTAGATTACAATATGAATTCTGTGCGGCTGCTCTGTACAGCCTGCAAAACCCTTGATATTCCTCATAAGTAATCTGAAATTTGATTGAAGCGACGCAGTGGCCAGCACACCTACCTCACTCTCACGAATGCCAGAGTGTTACTCCCGTTTCAGACAAAAATGTCGGTTACTGGTAAACTCGAACAGTGAGAGGATTCAGTTTTTTATTCCATTCCATTTGGGTCACAATACGTTTGTTTGACTTGTGACCATTGTGATTAATTTTTCAACTTACAAGGATCATTGTTATCTTGTCTTTATATAGATAAACTTACTTGCTCATTGGAGCGATCAGAGGGCGTCCGATCACGATGGTTCGATAGCCACCCATGTGCACCGTGCCGCTACCCGACCAACCAGTTCTTCTGATCTCAATGTCTCGTGCTGTTGTGCGTTCATGGTGGTCTAACTGGAGCCAAGGCCGATTGGCGGATACACCGGCACGTACAACATGCACATGACCTGGACGAATTGGGATAGACGCACGCACCACAAATAGTCGATCCGGTGTTTGGCCATCCAGGTAGCTTTGTATATGAAACAACAGAGGCACACACAAAAAGGGAAATGTTTTATAAATTTTAAATAAATTTACAACCTGGTCTAAAATGTATTGTGGACGGTTTGTGCAAATCGTCATATCAGATGTCCATTGCAAGCTAATCAAAATCACCAGCGTCAGCGACACGTCGGTAGTCGTTATCTACGCTATTTTGCTTTGCAAATATGAAGAGCTTAAACGAAGCTTATCCATACGAGCATCGTTCACTGCACTAACTCAAGTTATCCACCCTAGTGTCTCCCATCACAGATTGTATGATTAAATGGGATCTCATCTTGGGGGAAGAACTGCATTTACAATAACTAGGTTACCGGAAACTAAATCACAAAATTCTCAGCAATCAGACAATGTGTGACAGATGCCCAGTTGGAATTCCTCTTACATGTTCCGGTCAAGAAAATCTACCTATCCTAAAATGGACGAATGGTTAACTTAATATCCGTCTGGTCATCATACGAGCGCTCTTCTCGAACATCATTGTTATTTGCTAATCAATACTCTCTGATGAGTGTAACTGAGTGAGAACATACATCATTCAATACATCAAGGCTGTTTTTGTCCTTCACCATGGCAGCCACAGTAGAATTACACTGCTCTCATACTTACATCTTGGCCTTTAAAGAAATGTTTTTCTCTCTCCAAAGATCGACTGGATTGGGCCGTAAACGAGAGGATCTTGGACTACGAAGTAGTTTAAATCGGCAAATGCAGTGACTAAATTGCTCGGCGCAATCTGGTATGTGGTTCAAACATGAAACCTTCCATTCACAATCATAAGGTCATTTCATCTTGCGAATCCATTCATGGACTATGAAATTATTTGCCTGAAAACTATCCATCTTTGGTGATATATGTGATCTGGGGAATGTTAGCATGGGATTGGCTGTTCAGAATCGTAATGTTTTACGTGAAATACAGCAACACATGCAATATATACTGTATGGGCAAATATACTCCCAAATCTTATTAACTTAAATTTTATCAACTAAAACCCGTAAGCATAACAAAATGATTGGAAACTTTTTCAGAGGTTACACCCAAAAGAGCTACTCACGAGCTGTCCCTCTCGTGTCCATCTCTCCCAATTAATGATAGCTGGACACAGACTTCCATTAGTGACCTTTAGGTTATAAATTTTCTTTTCAACTAGACTTTGTCTACATTCCAATCTCGTCCCATGAATGGGCGATTCGACACACGACAGGAAGGTTGTTAATTTGATATGCATGTGAACTGGCTCTAATTGATTAATTCAAATGAAAGGCAAGCTAAACACAATGAGTCTGCTCAATTCACAATAACTGAAATGAATAAAGCAATCGCACTAGACCATATCGGAAAGTCAGACACAAAACGAATTGAGGTAGACAACCATACTGGTATACTACGATACATTTTGTGTCGTTACTTATCATACAAATGTCAGGTGACCAGCTCACACTGCGGAATTTATACCGATCACAGTCTCGTAACGTTAGTGTCATGGAGGCCACTAGATTAAAGTGCAGAATAACTGGAAACAGTTCCATTACCTATCAAGTTAGTATCTTTATTAGCAGGTAGTGCCGTTTATGCTCGTCAATAGTACAATGAAAGCTGGCTGACCTCATTGAAGTGGATCCGACAACACAGCAAAACTCTACAAATCCACCTGTGGCTCACAAACTCCTGATCTAATCGATTACGTTTACCAACGTGTTTGGGATTCAGGTACCTCGGACTAAAAGTCACGTGAACACCAGTAGTGTGTGATGAACCAGGAAAGCAACCTATGTACCAAATTGCAAATGGGGCTCAAAGTAGGCAGAATTACAGCAAAACGGAGTTAATAAAAAGGGAATTCTGAGCCTCAATACAGTTGATCAAAAACATAGCGAAATTACTACACAATAACAGCGAACCGCACATAAAAATGACTACAGGGGATACTACTTATTAACCATCCAAGTAGCCGGCTCTTGGGGTTAGTCCGCGCATCACTGACATAACCGTTTGACATTTGACCTGAATGACAATCAGAACCCAGCACATTATAAACTGTCAAATTCGTCAGCTCTCAGGGTTAGTTGTAATGACCAGTTGATAGGAGAACGCAAATCGCTGCACAAGAACTCACTTGCATTCGACAAATCCACCATCGACGAGGAACAAAGAGAACTGATGATCTTGTAAATTCTCTACCCACATTTGCTCTTGTTCAGTTGGTGTCACTCGATATTCCAACAGGCTACCATCGAGAAGTAACCGAACCATCAAATGTAGCTCCACCAAGACTGGTTGTTCTAACGTAACTGGGGCACGAACCAGTAGGGTTGTGCGCGGATCGAACTGACGTCCTGTGGTGGTCGTTTGATCCGATTCTAATTGTGGTTCATTCACCTGAACCGAACCTCGCGACGGAACATCTCTATGGAGCTCATTTTTGGGACCTAGATCAAATGCAAACATATCTTCCTTGGTGGGTTTAATTTGAATGAGGTGTATGTAAGATTCAAACACCTTTTTATCAACGTCAAAGAAACTCAAGTTAGGGAAGGCAAGTCCAGAGAAACACCCAATGCAGCCCGATAAGAAAACGAATTTTCTTTTGAACATATAATTCACCCTGATTGTTTTAAAACTGTGCCTTGACTGAAACAAAGTTTATTTATGTATTACGTACGCTCCGGACCTTCAGATGTAGTAGTTGTCCAAAATGGTAGAACACAAACTGTCCACTGAGAACTCCACAACTTTCCCTCAGTTGTTTCCAGTTCAATTTTATTTGAGGATGAAACTGTCGAAATATACAGCCGGTCATACAGGAAACTGTGCTGCATACCATAGTGAATACTGAACTGTGATATCCAGTTGTGCGATTTTTGTAAACCATCTGTATTCAACTTAATGATCTGTCTGTCAGGCATAGTTTTATAGGTAGCAAGCATTAACTGATCGGGTGTGGATTAAGTGGCTGCATTCTTCCAGCGAAAACGTACTGTTACAGTGACAACACAATGAAATGCAATTGTAACAGTCAACAGCAAATTACACTGAGACCGTGCGGATTACGTGTCTAGGATTGGACGAAAATGATAGATTACAACTGCTTCACTGAAAGAAGTTCCGGGTGGACGAACCAAAGCAGCACATACATGCAACATTGAATAATGTCGCCATGTTATCTAAAATTAATATAACGCACTCTGTAATAGGAAGGTATTATATGGTAGGAATGCACTACACTGATGAACCACACGAATTGCTGATCGGTTTACCATTC
>JTDE01001044.1:75663-163996 GCA_014338405.1 Paragonimus skrjabini miyazakii | reverse complement strand
GCTCTAATTAGAGCTCGTCAGTAGTGCATATCCTTGCCATAGCCAGGATTAAAACTCTGGTTACAGTTTTATGAGGCAACCGTGTTTACCACTGCGCCATTGATTTCACATTTAGCACGACCGAACTATCATAGGTGAACGCTCGAACACTTTCCCTTGTTAGCACAGATCAGGTTGCCCGATCGCCTCGGGAGGTGACACAGTAACCGTCCTGTTAAGTGCAATCAATTACTCCTCGACTAGGACTTCTCTCCAAGTTGAAATCACAGATATCATTAAATTGCTGAGCGGTAATCCAGATTGTAGCAACTCAGATACAGTACGTTTCGGTGGTATACTCTCCAAGTTTTAGTTTCGCAAAATTATGTTTGCGGCAACATCGTGAGGCAGACAATTCAGTTGTCAACGTCAGACTGCGGTTCTTCTTGACAGGTATTTCGAGACTTCAGAAAGCGGCGTTGGTTTTGACCAACACAGCTCTCGACTTATGATTCATGAACAGCTCTGCATTTGTGACAGTGCATTGCAGTATTATTGGTAGTATTCTGTAATACTTTCGGAATAACTGGTGGCGGTCAGCATAACACAGCACTATAGCATACAATAACAATGAGTCATAAACAGGTTGCGCACGCTGTTACGAGGGTTCATCTAGGAAGGCTATGTTGAAACAAGTGTGGCCGTTGCAAATTAGATCGATATTTATGACAGACGGAAAACTGTAACTGCAGACGGAAAAGTAATATACGGGGCAGAGGGTTAGATATGAAAGCTCTGCAACCCTCCTTCCCTCTTTTGCAGTAGAGACGACGGACTATTGAAATTATCCACTTCATTAAAAAAAATCCTCTCAGTTCCATATGGTATGAAGGTAATACCTAGATAGAGCAACAAGGAATTCACGCAACACCAGGTGGTAAGTTTTTTTAAATACAGAAATACTGTTTGAATACAGCGTATTTATAAAGATCAACTGTGTGTAAACGGAAATGTTGACCTTGAGTGACATAAATACAGGTCAATTAATGGCATCAATAAGTTGAGCTACACTAGTTATTGATTTTCCTAATCTTGTTGTTTATCACACCTATCGAAAGTGTGCCTATTTTATTATGCCAGTGCCTGTCTCATTGAAGTCTCTTCCGGATGGTCGTATCGACCACCCAACTTACAACAATTCATGCGGACTATTGTGAGGTCAACAACGCAGTGGTCAACAGAGTTACTTCATGGAAGTGTGATCGGAATTCTAGTACCGACAGTGGCAAGGATATGCATTACTGACGAGTTCTAATGAGAGCGAACCTTCAGTCTAGAGCTTTTTTTCGAAACGGGTTGACTGGGAAGTTTATGGGAAGCGACAACTGCGATCAGTTGTGGGTGATGTTCAGTTTATATGTCAAATCAAATCCCCTATTACTCATCAATAATCAGAAATTGTGGGTTGCTTACTTAAGCTAGACTTATCGTCCGATCACCGTGATACAGACCGTTCTTGGCAGTACCTTGACAGATTGTTCCGAGGATTAAATGACAGTACAAATGTAACAAACGTCGTGACAGGAAAAGAACGCACTACGGAATTTATGAGCAGCATAAAAATTAGAGACTAAAAACAATAAAATTGATTCAAGATGGACCAACCTGTTTCTTTACAATGCAACTATATATTGACTGTATCATGCATTTTTTCTGATAACGCGTACTGTTAATGGTAGATTGTCCAAGTAGATGAAATTGCTAGAAACGTCCAGACTCCAGTAGAACTTGATGGGCGAAAACAGCTAACGATGTTTGAGCGGTCAATAGGGTCATGAGAGTGCGCCTACGTAAAAACATAAAGAATTGATATTTAGACTCATTTGTTTTTCGTAACTGGTAGATGCGATATCACGTGGCTTTGCTTTCTGACTATACAAAGTTAAGTGCTTATCTGTGTTTCTACCTATACCGTATAATATAGCATGCTTTTAAAGACTATGGAATGTTTAACAAGAAATATTTATCACCGAACCTGTTTACAATTAAAGTAAACTTAGCGACGTTTGAACAATTCTTACTGTCACCTGAAAGCTCTGAATGCATGTAACCCTTTGTAGATATCATAATTAATTCTTTCTATCTAACACCTTACAACCGACTGATGCACGTTGCATTCATTTCATACGAAGTTTGTTGTATGATAATAATGCAGCATGAATTACACATGGCTACAAACCACACCATTGTCGAAACAAACCACCGAACAACCGGGTATCTGACTGGTTCTAAATATGCTGCTAGTTGGCTATTTGTATTCGCTCCTTTATGTATACATACAGATACAACCACCGGTGCTCGTGGGCGTACAGACTTTCTGTCAAACTCTGACCTGTTGGGTAGCACTATGTATGCACACCACTGCACTCACGGCTACCCAATCAAACAAAGACCGCACACACACCGGTCGAGTGATATGCGTAATGATGACATACAGTGGCCTTCGCGTAAACCGTCTAAGACGTTCCCAAAGTTGATGTACATGCACACGTATACAACTGATATATATATCTGTATATAAACAAGTGAACTAGTCTCTCGTCTACTACCTGTCTACTACTGTGACCGATTAAACTTCTGCTGTGTGTTCACGCGCATCCGGTTCACATACTCTTCACCGGTATACTTAGATACTCACGTCTCCGAACGATGCTACTATTGGTTTTGTCATGTATTTGTTTGTTAAGCACCTGCCAAGGATTTAATCCACTCTTTGCTTTTGAAAGCACCAAAGCATCAGAAGATGGGAAGACGTTGGCACGCTTACATTTACCATCCGCCCAAGATGGATTGATTTTCCAACCTCGTATAGCAGTGCCTATCTATGACCGAGTGATAGACAAATTCACGGTGAGTTAGGTTCCACTATATGCATTTGGGCCCGTTAAGGTGAATTCTGTTGGAAGCCGTCCTTGAGGTTGAACTGATGCTCACACATATGTTTACTATCTGATATTTCTGCAACTCTTTGCCTAGGTGAAGTTGGTCAAATTCCATGGTCTAATTAGCTTATCACCCCACACAACGTTGATGACATATTATTATTTTCATCATTATTTCTGCACAGTTTTAGTGTTCTGGTTAGACAAATATAGTTTATGCCACAAACTGGTTACGGTAGTTACCATCATGCTGAACAGGAATTTATACAGCATTGTGTCGTTTGGAAACGTCAATCGTAGTTCTGAGTACCACGAATTAGAAAACACTGTATTTAACTGTCACGTCAATCACATAACATTAGTTGGGAAAATAATTACTGAGTGGGTTGGTTTAAAATCTGATCCATAGATAGGTTGACAGAACGCCTGCCTACAAACATTTACGCGATGGAGGTCTGAAGCCCGGTGTTTGACTTAATCTGAGCATGGATGCAAGGGGTCCAAACTCAGATGCCATGAGTTCCATAAGGTCAATAACCAGCGATAGCGATTTTAAAATCGACACTGCAAAATCAAGCTCACAAAGAAGAGAACCTTCACAGACTGACTTTTTTTACTGAGGTGAAGGGCAAGAAGACTAGGTGGATTTTCAGAAACAGGTATTTCAAATGAAACGTCAATAAGTGTGCATCCTGGTGTGGGTTTAGCGGAGTGTCTTCATATAAAGGTGATAATCTTGTTGGCTTTGTAAACCATTCACCCCCAAAAATTCTAGAAGTGACAATTCTCGAAAAAAACGCAATTTAAAGATTACATGCATATGGAGCACTGGTGACCGCGGGTAAGTTTTACAGAATTTATTATCGCAACTTCATGTGACACCATTATTTGACGCCTCTACTAAACATTTCTTTACGTTCGATACATTTTCCTCCATTGATGTCAACCGGTTTCATTAATCACGCAGTATTATCTCAAGAAGAAATCCTGAAAAAGTTGTACTACCATCCAAAGAATATTTTGAAATAATATGACAGTCATTGCATTATGCACCGCGAATGCAGATCAAATCTCACAGAAGCATACACGGAACACATTTGTACTTTAAGTGGATCTATTCTGTCTCGAGAAGAAAACGTGAGACAATATGGTCTTAATGAATTCAGGTTGCTTACATACTAGCATTACTGTAAATTACGCGAATAAATAAGTTTTATGCAAGCAATCTCACCACACATCATTCTAACTAGATAACATCAAGTTGACGAACCTAAAGTGAAATCTATTTAAGCCTGTTATTATCATGTTAATCGCACAAACCAAACGTTGGATAAATGATTTAGTACATAAGCAGTCACTTCAGACACTTTCTCTGAGAATCTGGCTTCCCAGAAATATTGATTCGATTGATGCAGGTACAATATGAACCAAAAGCATTTCCGTTGGCTAACAGGAAGGCAAATTCTGCATGATTCATTGTTTGGAACTTCTTATAAAATTATTTAAATCCAATAAATTATTTCATTCCTCCTATTACTAATACTCAACTTACTTTGAGCTCAGAATAAAAGATGTTTATAAAGTTAATCGCTTAGATAGAAGTTTCTCGGTTCAAATAATCGTTTGTTAGACAAAGTCAAAACTTTACCCTCCTGAAAATATCACAGTTTGCCTGCAATCGTTTTTTTATGATGAAAAATTTTACTGCTGTAAAACCAGCTGGTTATTCTTTCCAAGTTATGATTTGCTGTTTGCTTTATCAAGTGATCCCTCACATATAGGTGATGATTGCATAATCATCACAGTAGGCTACAAACTCTGACCACTTGTCGGTACGTTTCTTTTCATATGTTATACACAGGTTCAATGTTCTGAGAGGTCGTACTGCGACCTTCGTTTTACCAGTGAGCGCCGATCAATTCTGACTGTCTTAACAAAATTACGCTGTTGTAACCACCAGTTCGTGTTAGCAGCAACCAACTTTCATGGAATGAAAGTCTATGCCTTCGTTTAACAGGAAACTTGTCTATTCACTGCAGAAATTAGATTTTCTTTGGGAGAACAGTACCTGATAATTGTTTCGTAACGAAAGAGGGGATACCAGTGAAAATCAAGAACATTTTTGTGCCACCAAGAAGTAAATATTTAGCACGAAGAGTCTATCACAGAAACAAGATTTTACACAAAAATAAGGTTTTACCTAGCTCAAAAGTCGGCCAGAAAACCATCCCAAAAGTGAACTGTAGTACCGGAATGTAGATTTAGTTCTAGCTTACAAATTATACAAACCTAGTTAGCCACTTTCAGACATCCTCCGAATAATCAGTAGCGTGAACTTAAGGGATTAATACATTAGACCTGATTTTTAAAGCTTTCAGATAATTCGCAATCGAAAGTCTCATTTACTGATGGGTACGTGAAGGTCGAGCGGAATTAAAGTTATTTTGCAGTCGTCCTAAGACACTGACAGGTTAACCGGTTACGTTCTTCCACGTGTGTGTTTGATTATTTTGTCTCTGTTCATCGGTCTTATCAGTGTACTGTTTCAGTATGTTGGTAATTTGCAAGCCAGTTTCTTTTTAACACTCAGTTTTTCTTTCTTAGAACCTTTCTGTTGACAAACAGGCTGGCAGATTTTATTCACTGGTTAGACTAGATGCAGAAATTCGTAAGCTTATGAAACCATAAACCAGCAGACCAGAAAACTAAGAACTGATTGATAGTTACAACATAGTCTTTGTGTAAATAATAGTTTCTGATACGCCAGAAAAATGTAAATTGATTAGAACAGATCAGATAACATGAGGTTGAGTCGGAACAGAAAAGCTTATTTCAGCGTAAGACAAAGTGATATAAGTAACTTGCACCCAACGATCAAAATTCGACTAAAGCATGCAGCCAGTTTTGGATTGTTGTCCCCCCGGTGTACTTTGACCGCGTGTCTTATTACAGGAGCAGTAGATATCAAAATTTGTAGTTACCAACTCATTCGCCGGTTAG
Source organism: Paragonimus skrjabini miyazakii (assembly GCA_014338405.1). Classification (NCBI taxonomy): domain Eukaryota; kingdom Metazoa; phylum Platyhelminthes; class Trematoda; order Plagiorchiida; family Troglotrematidae; genus Paragonimus; species Paragonimus skrjabini miyazakii. Next base: position 158,075 of record JTDE01001044.1, on the reverse strand, counting down.
TTGAGCAATTTACCCCCCGAATCAATGAAGTCCGGAATTCAGCGCGTATGCCAACAGCTTTTACTGAAACTGTGCAGCAATTCTGTTTCATTGTCCTACATGACAAGAACTACGAACAGAAATTGTCTGAAGTTAGCAAACCTGACAAATACTGCACGGAAAACACAACTATATTCGAAATGTGTTTAATCTGTCTTACCAATACTGTGTCATCTTCCTCAACAAGTGCTGACAAAAGTGTGAAGAAACAGTCAAACCAGTGTAGCAGAAGTTACACGATAACACAATAAGTCAAGTACTAACGTATGCCAATGGACCGAAATGAGTAGAAGGAGAGGATTTTGGTTGTCGAAGCCAGCCCTATAGGAATTGTCCGAGTGAGGTCAAGCGCCCAGTATATATCCAGCTCAGAATTTACTTTCGCGTTCATGACAAAGCAGAGTTCAGTCAGAGAAAAACGTTGAATCTTGAGAAGTAAAGCTAAGACATGAAGATATTAGAAGGGAACTAAATAGTTTTATCCAAGATGACCTGCATAGTGAAAGGGGTCTGCTTACTTGGATGAGTAAACAGTAGTCTATCAGTAGTATAAAAACGTACAGGGGGATTAAAGAATGTTCTTGCTCAGCTTCATTAGAAGACCTCTGTCGGCAGCACAGCTTCACATGTGAACATTTGATTTGAAGAAGCCTGAGTTCTAGGGGTGAAGCAAAACCGGCAAAATGAACTAATCAAAATGTGTCATTGGGTTCAGTGCTATAGACTACGCGGTTTCACATTTAATTCTCAACTACTTTTAAAGTCAGTGACTTTCAGGTAATTGGTCGAAATCTTGAAGGAACATTTTTAGATTTTAGGGTAACATTAGCACTTCTCATGTAGTTGGGAATTTTACCGGTGGTCTGGTTAAACAATTTAGACGTATGTCAATGAAGATCCTAGCGTCTTTCCAGAAATTCGCGACAGATAACCTTCCCGGTCCGCTTGCTCTGTTTAAGTTTGGCTATCTCAATTAGATGCACACTGTACACAGTTGGATGAACTGTTGATTTAGTTCGCAAATGTTTCCATTTTTGTGTGCTTGCACTTAATAAACTGCAGTCCACGCCTCGTAGGGAAATGTTGCTAAAAAATTGTAATTCGTGGAAAATTTTACAAACTTGATGCGATCAATCTATTGGTTGGGGGTTGTCTGTGTTAATTGGGTTATTTAATGGTGAACGTCGTTATCCCTTAAAACGGAGGACATATTCTGAAAGAGACTGAAGAGACTCAGTTATCCTTATAATAGTATTTGCTCTGGTCTCATTCTTGACACCGTCCATTAACTTTTAATCTGAAGGCTGTGAATATCGCAAGTTCAACGCACTGAGCAAAACTAAAGTAGTAGTTGGAATAGATAGATAGATAGATCCACATAAAATCAGTATATTATGAATTAATGAAACTTCTCAGTGTATTTTTTCAATAGATCACAGGTTTTTCAATCGGTAGAGCGTTTAATGATATTTAGACATTTGGGTTCAGAAGGGGAAATATTAGTTGTGAAGAATGCCCGTTAAAGTCTTGTACGGAGTCTAATAAACTTTACATACACAGAGTTAAGTTTAAACCGCTGGTCACCAACAATGCAGTTCGATGATCAACTGCTGGAAACATTTCATGTTTGGCATATACTACAGTTATGCAGACAGACAAAAATAAAATGATCACAAAATAAAAAGTTGACCATCTGAAACATTTCAGAACCATCAGCTGATGGCTACTGACAATAGATCGTATCATTTAAAGTAAGCTACTCTCAATCCGGCTCTTCAGCAAGAATCAGTGGAATGTAGTTTTGCTTCCGTCAGAGCCAATTATCTGTAGATTTCCTTGTCGTGATCAGATGGTACAATCTGGTCCAGATTTTCCCGAGGTCAGTGTTAACTGATACGTCAGTGACTTCACAATGAGCGCGATCTTACGAACACACCCAAGCTTTTAGCTCCAATAGCCTGTGAGTAATTTCTGCTAAGAAGCTCGTGGATGCCATGATTGTCACGCTTAAGCCAGTCAGGCGCTTCAATCAGCTACGTTCTTGTGAAAGGGGGCCTTTCGGAGGAATCAATAAGACTATGGAAGGTGTGACCAATAGTGAACAATGCTCTGGAAATGGAAATTTAACTGTAGAACATTTACGCGGTTAGTTTACAAATAGAATCTAATATACTCAGTTGGGGGCCCAAATTTCATCACTTCTCATCATTAGTTCTGGTGTTCCGTAGGGTACGATCCTGTCTCAATTCTTATGTTTACTTTATGTTGCACCCATGTCAGCAAGCAACTGTATATTTGCAATCATGTCTGAGGATGATGGGACGTAGTGTACCAAACACTCAACTAGATTCTGTTATCGTCCTGCTCGAACGTCTATCCCAACTAACAATTTGGTCCGAGTTCCGCAGTCTATTTCTTATTACACGCAAATGTGTGATATTTTTCCTGAGAAGGGAACTAAATGTTAAAAAATTTCTATTATATGATCTTTCCGTCTTATTAATAAAGAACCCTTGCCTCAACTGATCTATGTTAAATTTCTGGGGATAACTGTGAGTGAGAGCCTTACTTAGTCACTTTATGGTGTTTTGTCCCACATCAAAGTATAAAGACACTCGTCTTACGGCTGGCGCTTATATACCGTATTGATTCCATATCATTTTGTTCGTCGATTTGTCAAGGTCTGTGCGCTCCCCCAATGAATGTATTACTCATCAATTATTTGTCTTAGTTTGTTATTGAGGGACTTCGTACTTTATGTCAGATCCCTAAAAAATCTATTCTATTACATTAGCATCCTAGGTATGCAAATCACTGAGCTTACCGTTTTCCATCAATTCACAATGGGTAACTGAAAATCCCGCCACCTTCCTTCAGGTCTCTTCAAACGTATTTTTAAATTTGCCAATAAATCTCAATATAAACACTTATTTGCATTTTACACAAACCCAACTTTTTTAATTGTGGATTAACCAGAAAAATGAACCAGAAAATTTTCTAAATTGATGCCGATTGTCAACTTGTCCTTCAAATATTCCATGATTTTCATGATAACGATTATTATTTTGTAACTTAAACACACGAGGTTGTTCTCTACTTGTTCAAGGTGTACGTGGGTGAAAGCTGAAAATTTCCCTCTTGTAGGATGTTATGCATATCATTGACTGAACGTAACTTGACCAGTAATAATATTCCGCGAGTGCTCATCCACAGTTCTGGAACAGCGGATAAATAGTGATCGCCGGAACTCACTAACTTCGAATCATACTAGTCGCATTTTCCCTAACGTTTCGATAGACTCAACTGAAGATGTAGCTGCGGTACTCAGTATCGTTCCACGGTAATGTCCTACCTTGAATCCAGCCAAGAATCCATCTCCGGCTTCCAGTGTACGGAGCGAGCCAGAGTGACGGTACAGTAAGTTCCAGTAGATAAAAAAACCCAACCCTCGGCCAACAAAAGCCGTTGAATATATTTCAGATAGCCTAGCCATCTCTTGAATAGGGGAAGAATAACTGTTAGTTTCAATACATAGTGCCGTAATTAGCATTTCGCAGTTTGACTAAAATTACTGCAGTAATTAGACTTACAAAATAAGCATTCATTTGCTAACAGATAGTTGTGGATTTGCATTGATAGAATGAGATAACGGTTCTGTGGTCGCAAAAGGGGTATTTAAGTGAATTTATCAAACAACGTATATAGAAAATGCAGGGCAATTACAAATCTCTAATGGTGTCATAACACTGTTGACAAATACGTAGACTTGATGATCAAAATCTCATTTACTTGTTCTTTCTGAACGTGTGATAACGGAAAAGATGCACATGGGTATATCACGTTAAAGTGTAGGACATTAGACCAATAAGAATTCGTTGGTAATTTTGGAAACCAATATTCTCCGGAAAGCTTGTAAACAAAAGACCAACGTTTTGTTTATCAGTTCTGGAATACGTTAAAATTTGTGTGGTTAAGGTGCACAGATGGCACATACGGTTTTCACTTTTCTATCAGGTCTATTATTAACTGAGTACTAAACGGGCTGTATTAGTTAAATTTAACTAGCCTAAACAGTTTAACTTCAGATGCACCTTCAGCTACAAGCTTCGGTAATATGTGAGGCTGTGCGATAATAAGCCCTACGTAATCCGTTTAGCGAAGTACATCAGTTTCATTTTCCGGCCACCATCTTTAACATTTTCTATAAACATCTAACCTAATCTGTAAAACCTAAGATCAGTTGCTTTTCGTTATTAACCTATTAAAATCTTGCATCGTCCCTCTTTTATCAAGGGTGTGCTTTGGCGGTATGATGGGATACAGTTACATCAACTTTAAGCCATAAACACTTATGCCAACAGCTACCACGCCGATCGATAAAATTCCACCGTTTCGCACCATACTGTCATCGCTCTCAGAATGAAATCGAATCTCTGGAAATTACATGCTGGTAAACAGAACTATGTGATCAACAGAAACAGAAGGCAACCTACACAAGTTATCCTCATGATCACAAAAGTATACCGTCATCGCGTTGGGGTATAACTACTGATTAAATATGTCAATACGAGCTCTCACGGTTCGAATGTGTGAGAAAGGTAAAGGAAACGTTGGAGTATCCAGTCCTCGTTAAGCATGCATCTAAATTACTTTTGTGTATGATGAAACCTTAATTATTTTCGGTAGTAAATTATTAGAACGTCTATGCAACATTGCACATCAGATGACAAGCCAAATGGTGAAATTCTGTGGCAACCATCGATTTGTATGGCAATGCAACAGGTGGGGGGGAATTTTTCATAGAATCTCATGTGTTAACAGAATATGAAGTAAACAGAGTTTATACATTTTTGCCGCATTGTCGTACATCACGGTTGCCTAAAGACTAGTCCGAATACAATCATTTTAGCTGAAAGTGTGACGGAGGACAGATTTAATATTCCTTCTTCACAGTTGTATTTTCCCACACACAGTGTCGTTTTATATTAAGACAATCAAGTTAATTAGAGTGATAATACAATATAAAAGGAGATGACAACGTCGTTGGTCACCATGATGGTATGAAATACACAGTCATGCTCGAGTTTGACATAGAGGAGCACAATCGAGAAGTATGTACAGAAAGAGGATGCAACATTAAAGCTTCAGTAGGCCTGTGCCAGTACAGCCTAAACACAGTCAGGCTTTAATAATGTGTACCAAATAATCTATCAACTGTGCTACAGAACGTATGGTCATCAACCATAAGAACGCGTAGTCCGCGAATATAGATGAAAGACTGAGAAATTCTATTAAGAGGTCTTTACAAGAACAAGCTTTCTTATGCAATATCTCATTTTAAATTTAGAGTAAGTTGATGTTGTCTTCATGAAACTGGCTAACCAATAGTCGACTATCGATCGCATACGTTACGCAGCAATTGAATACATCATGAACAAAACTACCCATATACCGAAGAAATCGGTATTTGGGCATTCCATCACAAATTCACTAGGTTACTCAGTCACCTGCATGAGCAGAACAAAAGGACGGTTATGTAGTTGAACTGCCGGACATATTCCGGTGCTCGTCAAATGTGCTATCAGCCAGGCTAAATGTGTACAATCAACTAAGGAAATTGACCCGGCTTCTGAGTCACCAAATTGCTGTTAGATGTCAGCTGGAAGTGAGAGAAGCATTACCAATTTTTCACAGAAGTAGCAATGAAAACTTGATCACATTTTTGCAACTGTTGCGGTTTACAGACGGAAGCTTCTTCTCTGATAACTGGAAGGAAATATTTTGTCTTTTGAAAAAGACCGTTGAAATTTCGGGTGGTTTGTGTTTCCACTAAGTTGTCACTGCATGTTACAGTATAAAATAATTGTTATTAAGGCGCTAATCAAAAAAATTGTAAACAGATACACTAGACAGTAATGTGTGTGCTTTTGTCTATCTTAAAGCATGTATCAGGAAACTGCCACTTTCAGTCCTGAGTTCCTCACACACACAATCTATTGTGATGATTTTATGTTCCGTGATAATCATTTACCATACCACAATGCACATTTAAAAGTGTTTTTCGTTATTAATTACCATCTGCATGACCATCACATGTTCCTTCCGCTCATATGTCTAACCTCTTAACCCGTGAGTCCTTTTCCACGGATTACTCTCCTTTTGTTCACAGCTATGGCTTCATGTGTGGAAAAATATCATTATATGTAATAAATGAGAACGTCACATGACCCACAGCTTCTTGTTCTTAGTCAACTCGCTAAGCAAATTATTCGCGTGGATTGGTTTATTCGAACGTCTTTGAAATGTGTTTGAAAATTATGTTGTTGCTGTTTCACTTTTAAACTGCTAAGTTTTCTAAGTACCGAATTTGACCAAAGCTTTACTCGTTGGACTACGAATGCTACTGTAAATATTAAACCAGCGATTCCCTAACACCAAACAAACGTTCCATACATTAATGCCCCTCACCTGGTTTTATCGACTTGTTTAACGAACAAGTTGATATGAATGTGTTAACTACAAGGTTATAGCAGAATTCCATGGAGGTTGGGAAGGACTACTTCCAGAGTACTCATGTGAATTATGACTTTCGTCACAAGAACACTCGTTGTTATATAAAACATTTTTGTTTCTGGGTCTGTGCGCATGTTATTTATTTTGAAAACAAAGAGTGGTTATAACCGATTTGTTGGTGATAGCATTTTCTCAGAAATACGGAGTTTTTGGCAACCGGGTTTACCCATTTCACACGAAGTTCCAACAATATATTTTTCAGAGCGTTCAAAGATACCAACTGACTCCGTGTAGTTAACCTGAATAAAAAGCTATATCTTCAGAGAGATATCTTAAGTGACAATCGTTCGTCTGTAGTCAATAAATTATAACATAACCGGCTTAAAATTTACATAAAAAGAAAAAAGGTTTCAAACGAACTTCTACTGATATGAAAACAAGATGGGGGAGGTATATAGCAGATGTTCGATATCTGCCAGTCACTGTTTGGAAGCTAAAGCTCACATGTGCATATCCATGAAACGAACGATCACAGACATATAACTATGTGCCATATGTGGGTTAGACGCATTTACAGGACAAATTAGTCATCACCGTCTACCTGGATTACTAATAACACTGGCGTTACTAATGGCTCAGCAAAAGAATGACAGTGTTCACTCCATTGGCCTTGATTCGTTTTGAAATCAACTGTTGATCACTTTACACTTTGTGCAAACAAATGGTGAGCCACGTGGAGAGTTACATGGTTAGGTTTGGTTTGGAATTTTCACTGTTGGACCTGACAACTACGACACGGTATTCCCGTCGTACAAAATACTGCACAACAAGGAATAAACAGAACGAGAAAAGGTTCCCACGGGATACCACCATCTCTATTGTGACCTGAATAGTAGATGAAGGAAACGGATTCTATATATTTCACTACTCGCTCAGTAGATATTTATATCGATGGTTGGAGGCAAATAAAAGCCTAGAAAGTAATCGAGTACTGCGTGGCTTTATTTAACGTGGGTAACGCTTGGAAGATAAAAAACAAAACATTGAAACGCTCATTAGCCTTGATGTTGAGTGCGACCAACCATCAGTAGTACTAGTGCAAACCGTTCCGAAACACTGATTCCTAATTTGGGGATCAGTAACAAGCAACTGTTCAACATTGTAAGATGGACAGATGATTGCGAAAGTAATTGAAAAGCGGTACACGAGGCAATGACAACTTCTGGACACAGCCCCATGCTTGTCAAAATATAAATGGTTTATTAAGCAGTCACAAACGTTATTGTGCACGATTTCTCCGCATATTATCAAGTGCATACTACAGAAGAGCTTATGAAGCTAAAGACAAGGGTCGACCGTAAAACTGAACATAAAAAGGAGACGTACAGTAGGGCAGTTTGCTGATAAGCCAATTGTGTCGTTACTGTGATAGTGCCAAGATAGGACACGAGTCCCTGTGCACACATAGAGGTGGACACCGACGTCTCAGAGCAAATACCTCAGCATTCCGTAACAACCTGGGTTCATCATGTGTGTAAACAACTATGCATGCGTGGGATCCACCTGGTGATGGCTGTCAAAGAGATGACGAGTGATCGACTACTGTAATTAAAGTGTTTCAAGAAAATAATGCCTTACATTTATGACAACATGAGTAGTTCGACATGTTGCTGGTTTCTACAGATCAGGGGAAAAGCCATGATAAAAATAAAATTTTGGAGTAGTTGTCAACCAATAGAATACTCAAGTACTGTTCGTTCGCTGTATGCGATGACTAACCGTGGGTTCTTGCTTGTGAATGGGTTACTTGTACAGACCTACCTACAACCGCATAGGGCACTAAAGCTACCTGGAATATCTCTGAGAAATAATAAGACAATATAAATGTTCACGGGATACCAAAAACGGCAAAGAAGATCCCCGGGCGCGTTCACACAACAAAACAGAAGTGCTAGGAAACTTTTTGGCGACGAAAGTTCGTTGCAAAACTGAAAATTGTCAAATTAAACTGGCCGTTCCGTATTAATGGAATAAATTGCCCACAAATTGTGACAGACCTTAACTGTGACCTGTGAAAATATGTAGGTGCAGACCGCGTCGCATTTCATCTATTCTGTGCAGAACCTATTCTGTATTACAAAAAACTTGGAAATTGTGGCTGAAAGTCGTGAGAAGTTTCATTCTGCAAAAGCTTAGCAAAACTACAAACCAATTTATCTAAATTGTTGTCAACTCATGCAATACTACTCAATTAGTCACTGTCTCTGACAACAAGAAAATCATCTCTCAGAGGCACTTTTGGTATTTTCAGTTTGTGTTGTTTGTAGAGGAGCAGTGCATACTCATTTCTAGTACTTAGAGAATTGCATCTGATGATGTTTTTCGAACAATATCCAATGGTTTAATTTTGTCGTTTACCTAACGGCTAGCGTTATAAAATGCAACTGATTGAAGTTTATCATTCAAAGTTGTTTTACGTATGCCATTTTGAAACTAAAGTGATCGTATATTGCTTTCCAACTGCGATACCCTTTTAAATACGGTTTTCTGATTGCGGCTTCCTCGTTTAGATGCACAATACTGTTGACACCAAGTGTATCTAGGTGCAGTAACACCTGCCAAGCTTCAAAAATGTGTATGTGAAACTATGACTCCAAGCGCATAACCTTACGGCGGCTGCGAACTCCAAATTGGTAGAAAATTTTAGTCTACCCTTTCCACCTTAAAGCTTTTTACTGAAGGTTTGTTAAGCACTGTATAACCTAAAGCAAAAAGCAAACGTAAACAAAACATAAAACTATCCACGGACTTTCACATTTTTTGAATGTACTGGTTTTCTTCTGATAAAGGGAACAGAACTAACGTACGATCATTAGTTTAGTAATGCCACACTTGATGGACATAGACAAAAGTATCAAAGCACACATTGTTTATAAAACTTCACCAAGCCGTTTCAAGCTGGTTGTCCAGTGAGTAGCAGTCATACGGGTATCGATCGCCATTTCGCGGTATCCTAATCCAATTTTATATTAACACAACAAACACATTCAAAGATTTCAGCTAAGATACTGACAACAACTGTGGCCATACACATTCTCATTTGGTAAAGTATTAGTTTTGTGGCACCCAATCATTAGTTACTGTGAACGATACAAGATCTCTTCTGAGTATTTTTGTTTACACATCTTATTACAATGAATAAAATTTGGTAATTATCTTGATATAGTGAAAACTTAGGAGAAATAAGCCTTAGACGCAACGCCTTAAAAATATAATTTGCCAAAGGTGATTTAATGGGGCGGAATATATATATATATGAACCTATATATATATGAACATATATATAGACCTATACATATAGGTAGGACCAACTATTGTACAACCAATTAAAAGCTTTACAGTAATTGATTACACATATTGTTACTGGTGTGTTCAGTCTAGTAGCAGTGAAAAACTTCATGCTGTTAGAGTTCAGCCATTAATTCCCATTTCTCGACACTGAAGCCCTTCACAAACGTTTTCATTTGAAAACTTTGACTTGATAATAATGTGAGCGTAGCGAATTAAACATGAACTACTGTTTTACTTGAAGGTCTTCAAAAATGGTCTGGTGGCTTTGGATGACGAATCCGTGCGGAATTTTCCAAATAACTATCCTGAGAATACTGTCTCAAATGGAAAGCGTTTACAAACCTTGAATGGACGATATCTGAGTGTATTCACCTCGGTTAACAATGGACCTTCAGGCACTATTACGGTCAGGTAGGTGAACCATACTTTGGCAGTTGTCGTTTGATTTGTCGCGTCGTAAATCATACAGGTAGGGTTAAAGGCTGCAACATGTATTATTATTATTATCGCTACATATATTTTTAAACTAACTAGTGTGTTTACAATAGTTTTTATCAGAGATCTATCATTGCGTTAAGTATGTTAGCTATATAACAAACTCAATATTATTTTCGACAGCAAAAGCAAAGATATACGACTATCGATTACTGTCGTCTGTCAAGAACGTGAAATATTGTCAATAAACTGGAACGTATTTGTAAACAAACGAGAACACCCAGTCTAGTGATAAGAAATCCAAAAAGGTGTGACTGTCGAGCGTTATCTGAACTACTCTCAAGTATACCGATATCAGGTTCAGCCTTTTGAATTGTAAGTGGTACAATGTGGCAATCGGCTCCGAATTGCGTTTACCCAAACTAGAGAGGAATTAACATGTGTTACTTAGCGCAGTGGTCTTGGTCAGTCTTATTGGCATACAGTTGATTTATCACTGGGGTTTACCGGCTCGACTAATCCAGTTCTATAAGCAAGTCACATGTTAACTATCTCAGTCGTTCCGTCACTGGCGACTGACAAAATGTATGATAAAATCATTCTTTTCCAGCATACCTGTCAAAATCCTATTCCTTAAATTCTACTCTGCTACTACCATTTGTGACAAGATAAGTCAAAATAGAATGCCTGCTTTTATGAGGTAAATATTCTCATCACTGCTGTAGGTAATTCTTGCTGCGTAATTTGTGGTATCATGATACGGACACCCCGGAGGGAATTGTTTAACTAGTCGTTGTAGTTCAACCGCATTTGTATAACGTGAATATGTAAAAAATATCAAAAGAGACTATTACAACTTTTCCCAGTTAGATGTTTAGCAGGGAATTACGAACCGGTGTATGTAATTGCTCATTTTTGAGTCTATTAATGAGCAGGCGTTAGGGAGAATTAAATAAAACTGGCAAATATCAGCATGTCACCGAGCTAGATGGTAATTCTGATTAATTCCGATGGCAGCACATATTGTTTGATCCATTCAGATATAATGATTAAAACTGAAATTATGAAGGTTGGGTTATTATCAACGAGTTTTACACTCCTTGTTAAAGCAATTAAAACCGTTAGGTAAGTTGATGCTGAAAATAAAACATCATGAGAATTGTTTGTTTTCCACCATCACATAGAGAAATCAATCCGAACGACAAGGACTCTTTGGGGTGTGTGAATACGAAACAACTCGAACGGATTAATCGTCTCATTCATCTTCGTTATCCTACAGAAGAGAGTACCTTCATGCCACAGTCGATCACGCTAATCACCTGGGAAAATATGACAAATGACCACTACGGTATATTGCGAGTAAGTTAATTTTACTCGAAATGAAATGTTTTCAGTCAAATTATATCACTTCCAAACTTATTTGTCAATATTTTCCGTTGCCTAGATATTATAGTATTCTCTCTATCTGAAGACCATGGAACAGTGGCAAGAATTTTGCTGTTAGAATCTTGTAATGGTTACAGCTTCAAGAGACAGCAAAAGGATGAACCTGAAATTTATTAGCATAGTTTGGTTTTTCGATTTACACGGTTCTATATGCAATCTTTTGGTGTTAGATACATCACTTTCTGGATGTATGGTCTGCTGTTTTCAAGCAGGAATGTTGAAGAAAATATTCTAAAGAAACCGTCGATGGTGTCAACTTGATTCAGTCACACCGGTTTAAATGAGTGTGAGAATAAAAGAAGATGACACAATAATTGATTTTCAGCTATGGTGCTTTTGAAAGTACACACCATACACAAAATGTGAGTGTGCAAGAAAAGACTGCTTTCAAGCTTCTATATGGCAACGTTCATTTCTCGAAAGGCAAGAGTTTTTCCCACTTAAAACCCTGAAGAGAAAACAATTCAGCTACACCCTACTCATTATGGCTACGCTGAACTAACATCTAGTTCTGGTCAAATAAATTATACAGTCTGGGCAATATTTACAAAAATTTATACCGCGACCTACAGTATTCATGTGGTCCTCGCTGAACGATGCAAGGCTTCCGAACAAGACGAGGGAAGACTCTATCTAGACAACTGGAAAGAATCCATTCAAAATGTAACGAATGGTTAGGGTCTTCTTGTTACTGAAAACAGCCGACTGTTTTTATAAAGTATGACCGATCTTGAGTACTAACATGTTTTCATTGATGACCGACCGTGATGCATCCAAGTATATTCGTTATGAATGCTCCAAAACGAGTACAGTATGATGCCAACCATTTTTAATAGAACATCTAACGTGCACATATCTTTAAATGCAACAAAACAAGTTGTAAAAATTTTTTTTATTTGAGTACAACTTAGTGGCAGATGTGAGAACGGAATAGACTAAGAAGCTATTGTTACTAAAGACAACAACTTATTAACAAAGAAGAGTACGTTGTAAAACTGTGCCTATATCACTCAAACTGTACGAGACTTTCTGCCGTTACCCAGAAGACCTATGCAGTAATAAACAACGTAGGTAACGAAATGCACTGATTGGTCAATTCTTCAGTGGAATCGGGGAGCATGAACAAACTCGCAATGATTGTGCTTCCGTTAACGGGACGGCTAAGTGTAAGTGCGTTCCCAAGAAGAGTGGGATGGAAATATATACACATATATGTATATGTATATATCATAGCAAACTAATCTGGAAGCTCTGGAAAATGGAAGGCTCGTCTGTGTATTGGAAACCATTTAATACATAGAGGAATTAAAATTGCTATTTGTACAGATCACCGATGAGACCACCGACAGTGTGTTATAAACTTTACGTTTCTTGGGGCGAACCAGTTGTTGATTATTCCAGATAGGCAGTGTGTGACTTGACAATTCTTTTGATAAACGAAGGTAAGACAGTAATGTTGCTACTCACTCACCCGGTGTTAGTGCGACTGAACAAGTGAGGGATTGATTTAACAGCCTAGTCGATCACAATTCCTACAGCATAGAACAGATATTCATTGCAAGAGACGCAAAACAAAATTCTCACATGAGCAGTGTTGACTTTGCGTAAACTGGAGATCCGAGGAAGCCTAAGTTTTGATAATGCATTGACCCATCGTGAAGAGAGGACGACTTTTTCAATCCGGCAAGAGGTAAACTGCCATCGGTGGTCTTTTGAAACTCTTGTAGATAGAGTCCGTCTTCAGGAGCAAAGTTAGGCTTAGGACATGAAAACTAACATTTAAGATCTAACTGTCAGTCGTATTAACCCCATTTTACCCAGCTTCACTGAAACACTTGTCTACAAGTCTCAGTTCGGAAGCTATTAGCATAAACGGTCACATCGCCCCCACCCCAAGCACACCAGTTTGTCACAAAGTTGTACAAAGACGGGTATACTCTGAAGATTTTTGACGTGTACTTGCCCCGGTTAATTTAAAAGAAATTTCTGCTGTCAAGGTCATATTTAAATTAATGATAAGTCTTAAACAAGTTGCCATACGCATCTCTTTTCATTAACTCTTTTGCGGATAAATCCAAACACATCTAAAATCATTAAATGTTGATACTAAATATTGCAATGTACTGATTACAGAAGAGAACTGATTGCAAAAATTCTGGACTTTGGTTGGATTCGAACCAGTGACAGAAACAACACGCCCAAACGCTGCAATTTGCTCTACCAGTTGAGCCACGAAGTCACGCCGGAAGCTCAGAAGTCCCACATTTTGAACTTAGTCACCCACACAACCGACTGTGTCATATGTAACCCACTATATGATCTTGCCGACTGACTGCCCAAGCAAGATGTCTCGTTCATCTAATGAATTCCATAGAACACATTTGTTTGGGTGGGTAACTAGGTCGAAAATATGAGACTTCTGAGCTTCTGGCGTGACTTCGTAGCTCAGCTGGTAGAGAGTTTGCAGCGTTTGGGCATGTTGTTTTTGTCACTGGTTCGGACCTAGCTGAAGTCCGGATTTTTCGGAATCGAAGTTCTCTTAAATTACCACATCTGTCAAACTAATTATCAGTAGTATTGACTATTGCTACTAGACGAATGAACGACGTTACGTGTGATTCGAGAATTACGGATAGGTCTACTTCGCGCTGATGTGGGTTTTTTTTTGTATAAGTCTTCCAAGCGCTTATTCGATGCAACCCGTCCTTCTTTGATTGGTTCTTTGGTTAAACTGATTAACTGAGTCAACCGTTTGATGGGTGCAAAAGTATGTTAAGATACTGCTTATTCTTACAACATATTGAGCGGATCATTAAAAAGAATCGACATTTTACGTGAATACGTTTCACGGTGTGTTTAAAACTTCAAGCAAGCTCAAAGAGACATGACATATGTGGGCTCAAAACTGTGTTGTTTAAAATTTACTAGTCGAAATAACAAACTTTTCGATTCAGACTTTCTGATAGTCGAAACTTCTTCCGACTGCGGTAGAGATCCTGATGAGATACTGGTTGTTCATTATCAGAGCAAGGCATCTGAACTAACGGTAACAGAACATTAGAAAAACACTGGCGCAGTGAGCGCAATCTACCACTGCCGTATACGATGAATGCAACGTCTTAAAACTGATCACGCCACCAAAACAATACAACATATCGGAAAGATGTTGCAATTTGTAATTAAAAGCAATTGCTCAACGACCACTCACTTCAAAGGCCACCGTCGAAAATGTTGAGCGGAATGGAAGCTGTCGTTCTCAGATACATGAATCCCTGAAAGTTCATAAACCTGGGTTAATGGTAAAACGGATATTAGTAGTGTGCAGCTTGGTACAACCTAAAACGGGCAGATGTTTAGTAAAAATAGTAGGTGACTTAGAAACAAGTCAAAATTATGTAGGTCTTAAGAAACCAACAGCTAATCTAGCAAACACCTGGTTAAAATGAACCTTAAATCTTCATTTGTAAGTGGAGTGTTGGAAGGAATCATCATAAGTTTACTATCGTGTAAGGTAGATGCAGAAATTCCTTGCTGGGAACTGTAGTAACTTTGTCTGCTGTGTACGTTTGTTATAAACCGTACGCTTCAAGTCAAAAATAGCAGTTGTGAAAGCCCTGATAACTTATAAATTTTACTCGCAACGTCGTAGAAGACTTTATTTACCGTCTCACAGATACTGTTGACGTCTTAAGAGAAACAGACTGTCTATCTGGTTTGTTAATCTGAGATTTGGAAAAATTCATTTTTGTGTTCGTCTCACATTTATTATAAGTAAGCATAAATGGGTCAGTCTTTTATTATAGGCTGTTTTCACTGGAAGCTTGTCAACTGCAATGATTAGCCCATTTCACCTCGTGCTAACCAACAAACCATAACTTTAAACATAAAAAACCGAACATATCATTGATTTATTTTTGACATATCGAATGATCAGATCTGGGTAACATCTTTACTGGATTCGATGACCTGTCTTTATATAAATTTACACCGCACTTGATTCAAAATCGTAGTGCTAGCCAGTAAATATTATTCGACTGCCACACTGTGAAATACTTTGTTATAGAAGAGCTAAATTTTTGGTACAGTTTTCAGAGGAACCAGAATCTTTCAGCAACAGATGTGTTGGATATTCAGGGAGTTTTTACCTGTGTGCACAAGCTGTAGTGAGCGGTAGGAGTGAATAAAATAATTTTGCATAGAAGTGTGTACTGTGTGTCCTTCTTTAAAGCCGACTTCTGGCATGGTAAACCAGAACGTTTTTCCACCTGTTGCACTTGCATATACACACATATACAAGATGACTGCGCGAATTTTGTGTGTACGTTTAGTACTGTCAAACTTTTTAATAAACCGCCTGTGCCGTAAAAAATGTCAGATTGTGATCAATAGAATCATGGGTGACTGACAACCCCTTGTTAATTAAAGTCAGGATGACAGGTGTATCGAGTATACTGTGGACTTGGAATAGTAAGAAATTCTGTAGAAATAAGGAAATTCCCACTAAAAATCTGTTCACTGATGCAGCATGTACTAGAACTCCAATTCACATTGCATTGTAGACCAAAATACAATTAATCCGGCAGAAGAAAGCAGACTTTTGCCATCTGCTTTGTGCACTTTAACTGCTGTATAAGAATCACGACTATCACGAAATATTCGGAAAACAACAGTTTAATCCGATATGATATTTTAGCGGCGAATAATAGCAATGAATAAGGCCAGCAGCAGGTTTATTTCTTCATGTTGAATAAATGTACTGATCATTTGGTGGCTAATAATCGGTGACATATTGGACTGGACAAACTCACGGACCACTGAAGCAGTAATAGTATTACAGTAGTCCCGGAAATCTTTTGCTAACTTCAGCCTCGTTACCTTTTTCTCTGTTGTCAACAAAACAGTGGAGAAGTATATATTATTGTGAATGTTTTAAACCAATATATTGTCTACTCAATCCAGTTAGTTTTGCCAACCTTCCGGTTAATAGTTTAATCACTCACCGCCTTAGTTTATTCGGTTTTCTCAGTGTTTGGTCGCTGTGGTGAGGTTATATGATACTGGTTCGCTGATTACAACAAAGCTTTTGACACTGAATATCAGTGTGGTATGATAACTTTCACAGAGGAGGCCATCTAACAAGGTACAACTTTTGTATCAAACAAACTGTTTTTAGCTTAGCCAGTACTCCAACAATATTGGAGGTTTGTAGGGCAATATCCTTTCCGCTTCCGCTTCAACCGTGATTTCAGATAAGTTTCAACCTTTGCAAATGTATCTGTTGAAATGGCTATGAACAGCAAACCTAGCAGTCCTGCTCAGGTTATCATTACACAAGAAAGCTGAAAAAGTAGTGGATAGAATTGAAAATCCGCAGCTGGTTCTAAACTTAACAAAATATTCAGGTTTTCTTCTTCCGTTGTGTAGAGTTGGCATATTGACGGACAGTGTTTACGAATCATCCCCTGTGTCTGTTTGGCCAACTGAACTGTCTACTTTGAAGCCAGCCATTAATCTTAGAGTTATACCTTTGCGTGATCTCCATTGCTCGAAATATTAACCTCTCTTTTCAAAGTTAGATATTTATTCTCCTGTCTATCGCTCATGTTATTTCTTCTGGAACTGTTAACCAGCGGATTCTGTGGTATTTCGAAGACATCAAAATCTGGTTAACTTTAGGTTGTACAGAAGATCGTGAAACTCCATAGAAGAAAATGATCTGTTTTAGCCGGTGATGTATAGAAAACAATTTGCCGTCCATCGTCAATAGATATGAAGTCCTGCACATTCGCGACCATTGTTGTACTGACTGCTAAGTTGGCAACACTACACTATCCATATCCAAGACCTGGGACTTCTGATGATAGATGGTCCTCGGCCATCTAAAAGTTACTTATTCACGGCTAGAAATCAAGTTGTGAAACTTTTCAAGTTGAATATTTCCTAACTGTCCGTGATACTTCTGGATATTTTTCTTCAAACCGACACTCAACAATCTGTTTCGTCCTTGTTTGGACTCATCAGGTAAATATGATCCGAATGAGGGCTCTCAACCGATACCCTTCGTTTCACTAGACATCACTCTGATCCACTCGACTACCATTCTTATGTGGATCGCTTGTGACGCAGGAATTTGTGTAATTGAGTCATAGGTTGTTGTTGTTGCTCCTTTATTGTAGGTGGACAAGTTAGTGTAGGTAGCTGACGAAGGTGGCAGGTTGCCAGCCAGCACTGGCTACGACCTCAAATGTGGTTATCTGCATATTCTAACGGTACTTATAGGAGAACAAGGCAGTAAAGCCTGACATTTACTGAAAGTGTTTAGAAATAGATCACAGGACAACATAGAGGAGTTCAAGGAAATCCCCGTCTGGAAAGTTGGACGAAACCACAATACTTCTGAATATATTGCAGTCACCTTAAAGGATATCCATTTCTCATCTACGAAAGCCTCTGTAGAAAAGAACGTTCGCTAACAACTCTCCTGTATTCAAGGATAAAGCCTTGGTTATGGTTCCTTGAAATCGGGATATGGAATGGTAGTCAGCCATATAGACGGAATATTTTACGGATAATGGCTGGTTATATCTGTGTACATTGCCTAGATACGTGGTCCAGGCTATATCGGTCGAAATTCAAAACTTTATGCTTGATCTGTATATATGTGAAACATAATGTACACCACAGGTTTCTTATCTACTCCTCTGGCCCACCCTTACAGTTAATGGTGTGCACATTCGGAGGAATATTGTTTTTGTGCATTTGTTACTCTTAACTTAGTCACTTATCAGCCGTTTTAACCCAGTTTTTCTCCAATGAGTTCTATTTATCTTTTATTGAAGTAAATTAACCTTCAAACAAGTTATTTTCGAAGAAACAAAAGATAACTGCATAAGCAACGATTTTTCTTTCTCCCATACGAACTTCTGAGCCCACAAAATTGGGGATCAAGGGAATAATGATTCTCTTCCGGGGGAAACTGCCGGATACATAGACATGTCTGGAAAAAGCCTTGATTTACCATGAAAACTTTTGGCCACAACATGCATTATCTTTAATTCTCGACGGTTTCACAAAGTTTGATTTTGGAATACAAAACAAGAAGGAGTGCTGGCGCGCATTTTGACATGATGCAAACAACTCACACCTATACGCTTACTGAGATTACAGAGCGAACATCGCAAAATTAAATCACTATCATTTATCGTACATTGCTAACTGATTCTTGTATACCATGTTGAGTGAACCTTGGGTTTGTTCACAGGACGACTAGGCAATACTGTTGCTGCCGTCCGACAGACTATAGGTTGCACAAAGTCGTGCAAGATAGCGAGTTTGAATAGTTTATATTTAGTCTTCCTTTCAGATAGGGTTCGACCGTCATAATCGATTATGTTAACTATGCAGCGAATGTTGTTGGTTTTCAAACCAAACAGTTTAAAATTTGATTATTCCACTGTTTACGTTCATTCACCTCCCTCATCAGTTTGCATAACTTGCCATGATATGAATCTATGAAGTCGGTTAGTGATATGACCTCACTTGACCTGTACATTTCCAATCAAAACCCTGTGTGCGAATTCGTAACTATATTGATAACTTCTTAAGTGATAACGTTAAAAATTAAACTTCGGAGCATGTGAGAACTGTTGGTTAGTTTGAATTTGTTATTATCTCTATCCCACTCAGTGCCCTAGTCTTGCTGTCAACCATTTGGATTCGTACCTACCGTCTACTGTTCATACAACACAATCGACCAAAGCGAGTGAAAGCTCCGTGTAAAACAATTTACGTAGTTTTATTTATGTGTTCATACGAGGATAGGGTTATTTATGCCACCAACTTCTGTTGAATTATGAAGCTACTATCCACAATACGTAGCTTCATGATCTGTAAATTTTGAGATACAGCGGGATACACCAGAATACAAACGGCTACCGTGTTCTACAACATTGCAGCAGGGGACATTTGTGTAGCACTGAGCATTTTATAATTTGCATTTGTTGGTAACGAACAAACAATTTGTGCACTTGAGACATACTTCATTCCTAACATGTTTTTAACCTTCTTCTAACCCATTCTGTAACTAAACATTTGCTTGTCCGGGAATCCATAACTGATTTAGTGATTCTCAGTACATTAAAACTTTCTGCCCGTCATGTTATTGAGATGTAAAAATGTATCGCGTTCACTTAATTCTATTGATATTGTTCACTGTCGACACATCCAGTGACTAAATTGCAAACAACAGAATTCGCTTATTGATGAGTCACAAACGACAATCCAGTGCGGCTTGGGATAGTCGCAAAAGTTGAAATCGTAATAATATAAAGAAATTAGCTGAGTTCGGCCGCGAAATTACTAGTCAAGTCAGAATACATCATGCATAGCTCTTATAATATCGGTCACTAATGGGAAGATTGATCGGAATACGTGACTATTTCGTTTCTTAGTAATGTATGTATGTTTGTCCTTAGAGGTTGTGTAGGTGCAAAACCGATGATTTTGGAACCACCTTACTACTTCCCAGTGTATAAAACGTTGCTCAGCAGGTGCAATCATATTCGTGATATCAACTTAGTAAAATGTTCCAATCGCGAGATCATCTACTGAAGATAGCAAGATAGTATCAGCCTTCTCCCTGGATGCATTTTGGGAATCGGAGCATCAGCCTCAAGTAAGTGCACTTGGTCGCCTTCATGTGGTAATTTGGTCATGTCTAACATGACGCCAACTATACAGTATTTGACATAACTGCTCTCGAGAGCGTGATCCGAAGTAAAGGTCTTGGTCGTGGTATGGATATGCGTCACTGATGAACTCAAACAAGAAGGAAGCTCTGACCACTTACTTTACTTTCCTGAAGCACTTCATCCACATTTGTGCAACTTACTGTTTCCTCCTTTGTTTTACTATTGCTTGAGAGAAATAGTTGTGGATCCGTTTCACGTCAATCGCCGCCGAACGAAGCAATCAACAGTGAAGTTCAGGATTGAAGCTTCATAGTGTGAACGAACTTTTACATCTACGATTTTCAAAAATCATGATTGTGGTGAATGTGTTATAGAATGTTATGGTATTTCTATCGAATGTATATGTGAGGCTTTTCTTACTGAGTACCTACGAATTATACGACAATTATCACTGAGGCTCATAATCTTTTATTGAATTTATTGAATTTATTCCTTTCGGTAAACGTTTACTTTGGGCAATCTTCAGTTTGTCTAAGTTAGTGAACTTATAGATTCTGCGGCATTCTGAAAGCTCCAATGAATACCCACAGGTTGGTTGCATTGTTCTTCATTTCTGTTTACCATATATAAAGAAGATTTATTAGTGCCTGCTACCTTATTTCATTTGTATTCCTGGTTTCAATATACGAGATTGATCGCCGCATTTCTGTTAGTCTTCTTGATCAAAACATTGGCTCCGAGACACCCATTGTTAGAGTGGTTTTCTGAATTGAAAATTATGTTTATGAGGTACTGTATAACTTGTATATCCAGATCCATTCAATTCAAAGTATATTTTTATATGCAGTTACACTCAACTAATTTCTTAAGGCATTGTTATCAACTGGTTTTGAAGTGGAATTAACGAAATACTGTAATATCTTTCGTTTCACACCGATAGTCAACAGTTATCTTGACAAGATTTTCCGTCCAAATCGAAGATATAAAAAATTGGCAGTCGATTGCTGATATTCCAAACAGAAGAGATAAATCCGAAGATCTTAGATAGGTGCACAGCTAGCACAAAAGTGGATTTTAAGGTCACTGACACGGTGCAGAACAAGTCAGTTCACAGCAAAATAAACGACCTGTTCTAGAGCGCTCATACTTTGAGTTAGGTACATAGATTATAGATAGCTGGGCAGCTTGTGGTACACCACAATGAAACGTAGTGCAAAGCCCGTAGATGATACTGCCCAATTGTGGACGATGGGACGTTGATCAAGCATAGTTGATGAAGTAAAGGGGCTAGTCTTTAGAAGTAGCCGGTCCTCTTTAGTACTAGCATTTCTAAATGCCTATCTTCATATTTCCACGTTCGACTCCAGCACTTATTTGTCAGCTTGATGTACATTGGTACAGTCTTTCCGTTTACCCTCAGTGTTCAAAAATTTTGTTATCTCAGTCGTTAGAACCGACTCGGCTTATGTATCACTGACAGCCAATCTCAGATAATGACAACCACAATGTGTAGTTGTGTGACTTAACTCTGACTACGAAAGTAGCGCAAATCGTGATTCCTATCCACGTGCTACCACATGAGTTAATAGTAGTTCGAGAACGAGAATGTTAAGTCGCGATCGGCGCATGTGAGAATGGAACCATATAAAAGTTTACTCACAGCAAATGTCCCAACTTAATATCCCAGTCCGCTTGCTAAAGACGCAGGAAGTCGGCTTTTTGAAGTTAAACCTCCATAAGGCAATAATTAATATTCAGCTCAATTACAAGAATGTTCCCGAAGCCACCGCCGATATTGAAACAAACGGCTCCTCCAAACTACAACAGTATTCTGGTTGAACTTGAAGTAGTTGAGGTCTGAATGTCATTTGGAATTACCTGAAGAACTGTCACACTGAATTGACCCATTTGTCAACACAGGCTATTTCTTACCGAGCACTGTATATGTGAATTGTTACAAGTATAAATAACAAATAATGATATATAAATCGTGTACGTTACGGTGGACAAGGGGCGTCATTTGTTATTACTCAACCTTAGGATGTGTACACTTGTTATCATTTGACACCGGTCAGTAAGGTTGTCTATAGTAGATTTTAGAGTCTTGTAATTTAAATTTTCTTTTTTTGAACATTCCTGAAAAAAACCAACCTTAAATCGGAACTATGCTGCCCAATCCATTCAGTTGATAGCATTGCCTTTTTTTAGTTCTTGCTTTGAAATCTGTTTCATTGAAACCAACTTCTGACTTTTGCGAAGTTACTTCACAAAATTGATTTAGCGACAATCTGAAAAACGCCTCGTGATATGAACTCCTCTCAAGTATCTCTGTTCTAGTCACTGTCACACACCTCTCATAGGTTGACAATGCTGAGCATTAAGTGTTCCAGATTACTAAAGCAGTTTGCCTTCTCACTGTACTCTCCAGCTTACCAAAGGTACAAGCTTTACAACCGATCATTTTGAAAATCAAATAAGTCTGGCCTAACGTTAATCAATGCTTTTCTGCTTACATGACTTGGCCAGTCTTAACAATTACAGTCACCTAGACCAAGTTGAGTTACAATGTGCAACAATATCCCATTCATGCCTAGAGACAACAAAATGAACAAAACACCACCCTGTAAAAAGGTAAGTTAGGATTGGCTAAAATACACGGTAACGTATTAGTGTCAAAGTGAATACAATATTAGTATCATTCTATGTAGAGAAAACATGTTGAGCATAAAGTTCTACTTAAAAGTGCCTCTTTTATGTTCACGTGCGCCTAGCAGTTTTACTTAGGATGGCTATTCCAGTGGTTCTGACCTTTAGGTAGCAAAACATTATGTAAGTAGCGTGATGTGAATAAAAAAACTATAAGCAAACAAATTTTGCAATGTTTATAAGTTACACAGTTGCACAGTAACTATATATGGTGTTGGTTGTACTCACCTCACACGAACAAACTTGAATTATCCTGTTACTCCATTCGATAAGTAAGATACAGATGACAGCCTGTCAAATGTATGCTTTATGAGTCACCTTGAAATTTCAAGATAGAATGTAAGACATTTGTGTTATTTAACATCACATATTACGTGCTGAACAGGTGTGCTAATAAAGATCTGTTGACAATAGATTTTGTTAAATTTGTGCTCTATAATGACTTACTTGATCATGGGGTTATAAATCAGCCCTATTACATTAGAATATACGTACTGGTTGGCTTCTTAGTTTGGATTCCGTAATAGTTAAAGCCAGCATGTTTGATTTATCCGACCTCAACTTTTTCTGTGCGACCGTTTTAATTGACTTTCGTTTATCTTTATGTTCTTGTTGTTGTGGTTTCATCTGGCCATTTGAGTATGGCTTTTGCTTCTGCATGTTACACATATCCGTAGTTTACAAATAATATTGTAACTAAGAGACAATTTGGCAGTGCTTCACATAAACGTGTTTATCAGAGAAGTCTTTAGAAAGCGTCATAAATCAAAAGATTGTACATCATTGATCAACTTTTGAAAGAAATAACGTCGACACCACGTGAAAACACTTTCAAGGAAATTCTCCTTGTCAGATAAACCTCTGAGACTCAAGTTAACCCAAGCGAATACATAGTAATACCTATTTCTTGTAAAAAAAATTTAAGATTTACACAACTGATCTCCTAATACGCATATGATGATATAATTTTTGAACATAGTTGAACATATGGTAGAAAGTTAAGTTTTTACTTTTTCAATTAACGGCAAAAAAAACCGTTCTCCGTCTTTTGGTGACTAGATCAACCGGACTTTCCAGTCACTTTTTCTACAGCATACCACAGAAACGAAGAGAAATTTGCGTCATTCTGATTTTGTCTTATATCTTTCAAAATGTTAACTTCTGCCCCGCTATCATCCAGTTTTTTTTGCAATGTTTGCTACTTCTCGTCTGTCCAAGATACTTTGTATTCTGACACGCCATTCACGTGTGATTTTCTTTTGAGAAAGTGACACTAAAAATCTAGCATTTCGGAATTCACACACTGAACCAAGTTTGTAGTAATCAGATTACAATTTGTGCTAAGTTGTTGCGACGTTTATTGGTATATCACTGTCAGTATTTGTGCTATCTATACTGCGACCATAAACGTGTTCTGGAAAAACTCTCAATGAATATGAAGTTGACGTCATCAGTCTCCTGATTAGCCAGTCACGGTGACCAGGGCCAAAAAGCGTCTGTGCATTTAGGTCACCACACGGGACTAGCAACGAATCAACTGTAGTTCAAGCCACACATCATAAAGGCTACGACTTAGAGGTATGTAAATGAAACCGGTCGTGGCACATCAGGATGAGGCAGGTCACCTGGAATGTAAGCATACTTATCACGCGAAGCGTGATGAAATTACTACGACACTAGAATGAGAGGTCAACAATGGTTGAATGCTGATGAGGTTTGAAAATATGCACCTGAGCTGTCATTCCACTCAGCAGTGAGCAAATATATTGTACAGTAGTCGCCCAGAAAAATAATCTGTTGTCTTTTCTATAAATGAATTCAATATGTTACAACAGATGTGAGGAACTTGATGTTATTATTCGAAAGTCACGTATGAAACGATTAGTAAATATGAAGAACTATATGACATCAAGATGGCTCACCCATTCACCATATGATTCCTTACCATGACAAGACTGGTATGATATGGAAAAGACAGCGACTTTTACTTAATTCGCCATCCGATGTAATTTATCATTTTCACAGAACTCTGAAAAAATATGTACCTTCGTAAGATGTTTTAACTACTCCAGTATATCTGCTTCATAAATCACTGGCTTTTGAAACATCAAGAATCAAGTGCATTACGTGCCGTGCAACGATTATTCCCTCATCTGACATGTTCAAATGCCTGCTCCGGTTTTGGTTGTCTTTTGGTGAACTTGACAGTTACTACTTTTTTCTGCGCGCACTGTTTGTGTGTTAGTTGCCCTCGCTGCTCGACGAGATCACTAATATATTGACGTTTTATGAGTGGGTAGATCCGACCATGCTAAGTAAATTCTATTTAAATCTCTTTAGCAAATTGAACCAATAGTTTGAAGCACTGGGTTTCCTTGATCCAATTCGTCAAAACAGCAAGAAGATAAACTTTCAGAGATGTTAACGTTTCGATTTATCTCATCAGCCGCACACTAAATACAAACAGAATACATAACAAAGGCGCATGGCAACAGTAGTTGAACAGAGTGAATTTTTCGGGTCAAAAGGCCGCTACCAAGGGAGGTGGACGGTGTGAACCATCAATTTCCACGCACACAGCAGACTTTTTTTGTTTGGTCAGCACAACTTCAGTAATGGTCAAAATTTTGACCCAAAAAACTCACTCCGTTCAACTACTGTTGCCATGCGTCTTTTTTATATATTCTGTTTTGTATTTATTGCGCGGTTGATGAGATAAATCGTAATGTTAACACCCCGCAACGTTTGTCATCCTGCTGTTTTGACGAATTGAACCACAAGTGTTGGTTTGATTAGCCACTAACGAAACAAGTTGAGATGAGCACAATAAACGTCTTACCCCTAAGCATGTTTAGTGCAGAGAATTGAAACTCTCTGCACGCGATTACATTGCTAACGATCAAAAATTAAATTCCTCATAACATTTGACAGTTGGATAATTATAGGCGCATACGGAGGGTACTTACAGAAAGAATGATTTGTAAGTAATAGCATTTTATGTGGACGTAACTTTGGTTGACCAGTCAACGATATTCAAGGCTTCAGAAACTCTTCAACGACATATAACGCGGTACACTACGGAGATCGAGTCCGCAAAGTAGGAATCAACATTTACACAGACGATGTTTCATCAAATTATAACCAAAAACACGCTTTCTAAAGGATAGTTAATTCACTTGGTGAAGTTTACTTAGTCATCACGATTTCAAAAATCGAGTCAAATACTAACGATGCGGTTTGACTTTCATTCTTTTCGTCAGTCCAATTCGTTTGGCCTTGCGATTTTAACAAATGGTTCCAGGTCCTATGCTATTTTCCAATATTGGCAAATTCAGTGGCCTGAACAGGATAAAGTGGTATCCCATGCTCTACCACCTGAGGCGGGTGTATTCATGACAAATCCCCATGGATTTCAGCTTCCTCGCAGCGGGCACTCAGTCGATACAACACAATGGACCAAGTAAGTTGAGAAAACGTTTTAGAGTGGAATATAAGCTGACTGTACAAATCGATAATTTTCTGTTGCTAAAGTCTACTTGCTGTACACAAGAGAGAAGTGTAGAAAGGCATATATTACCCGTTTGATTTGTGGTTCAATTGCTACGGTGTGTTGATCAGTAGCACATTGTTTCTTGAATTGTGGTGTTCATGGTTTGTACCCCTCGAACATGCTCGAGAGAAGGCAGTAGACTCGGTTATCTACGACAACCGCGTGATTGGTGAGTGTCTTGACGCTGCATGGTCAGTTGCTTTGTTCTTCAAACCTGTACAGCACATCTGGCATTTGGCAGTCTGTAAAAAGAACTTTAGTGCACAAAGAAAAGTTACCACTCAAAGCTAACCAGTCAAAAATTCCCGGTTAGTTGTGATGTTAGAAATTCAGTATTGGCTGAACATAGTACTCTTTAGAAGAGAATGTCCATTTGGCAACGAGTGACATAAGTCCAGTAACAAATATTTATGTAGTCTAGTCACCTCCTACCTGTTCATCACTCTGCAGGAGGTGGTCAAGCGTTACGGTTTACTTCCTCGAACGATTAGTAAGCAAACAATCTCACCCATTATTTTGAAACCATCAGTGCTGAACACTTCACAACATGCAACATTGAAGTATTGCAACGTACTTTTTAGTATGGTTTGCGTTCGTAAGATAGATCAGCGGAGATATATAATTTAATGTTATGGTGTCGTGGTGAAGTTTTTGAGCGACTGTATGTATATATATGTGAATATATTTATGAATTATTCGGCAAAGTAGTGGACAATGCAGATGTCAACGGTTAGCTTGGTGGAATATGACATGAGATAGGGCACAACTATCGCTGTCAGTTGGCCGTCCGCTCACGTGTGTCTGTTGGCTTCTCGACATTGATCGCTTGTATGTTCTTCTGCTCAACACCATTTCTTCTTTGACTAATCAACTCTCACGCAAACCTGTTGCATTAATCGTAACTCGGATTGGCAGGACACCACATCCCGAGTAATTTGCACATATGTGGGATGACCTAGAACGAAATCAGTAGGAAATCGACCTGGAACGAGCGTTACGAAGACTAGAATTCCGTAAGAGATCTATAACGGTCAAACAGTGAATTATCACTCTGAAATACCTGATTATTCCAGGCAAACAATAATTATGGCAAATGATGGAACTATAATCTGGAAAGTTTAACTAATAAGCCCCAGCTAACGAGATAAAATCTCAGGCAAGGACCGACTCGCAAACATTTGACAATCGTGGGCAGTCTGTGCCATAGTCACATAGTTTGCACATGAGTGTTTGTACATTTATGATCGTATTTTCACATTCAGACATAGTCTCACCCAGCCCATTTAGAAAAGTAAAAACTAGACTCGTATTTTGCACTTGTTAGATATTATCAGTGATGCATATTCTTGCCATTTTTGGAATTTATGCATACGTGTGTGCATGTAGACAAAAAACATACAAAGTGTATAATGTTTACAGTGTAATAGATAGATATGGATAGATAACATACGAATGCAATAAGTCAATGGATCTCGGAAGGTTGACGAAGCTAAAAACCAATGCGGTTATAAGCAAAAATTACGCTTGCCGTTTTAATTCATAAATGATCAGTGGTTATACTTAGTGAGCAGATCAGGGGATATGGAAGACAAAAATTTCGATGACATTTTAACTTGTAAAATGATGAAGAACAAATTGCTGTCGTCGGTACATGCCGAAGCAAAGCAAGAATAGACGGGAAAGTTGGACAACTGAAATAGATACAAAACGGATAAATTGAAGACCCGTACAACTTTGAACGCACTAACAAAGCTGTCATAAGTGCAGGCAAGTACATCCTAGCAACCTAGTGCTGATTTTCTTTTCAACAACTAAAACTGATGTCTCAAATTGAACATCATCCACAATTGATCGCAGCTGTCGCATTCTCAGAGATTTTCCCGTCGGCCCCTTTCGAAAAGAAGCATTATACTCGAGTTTCGCTTTCGTTAGATCGATATGAAATCAAATAGACCGTCTGTGTGAAAACCAGGTTGCGTTATCATCAAGTATTTCCCACACATGATATCCATCAGAAAAGAAATCCAAGTTACTTGATTGATTTACATGATATCCGTGGAATTAAAGTGCCGAATAAATGCCCTATACAACCATTCGTTAATCACATGTATTCTGTCCTCGTCGGTTTAAAATTACACAGAATACAAACTTTGCGGCCGAACAAGTGCTAGTACTGAGCGACCAGATTACTGCTGATTGTCAGTCATTTAAGTGATAGATATGTAGCTGTATTACAAAATATTTCACTAAGACATTCGTTCTCCGTCCTTCTTTAGTGAAACGAACGTCGCTCTGCCTGGTGAATGGTTAATTCCACTGTACGATGCCCCAGTGGAATCTGATGAACGCGTAGAATGGTTACCGAAAATTGCGGAGGAATTTCTTGAGTCTATCCATACTACCTGTCATGTGCGTGCTCAGCATGATGACTTCAACCTCGAAGAAGCCATTGTTCGACGCATTCCGAAAACCGGCGGTCTTTCATCCGACCTCATGAATGACAGCCCCACGGATTCTAGCTTTGGATTGGTAACAGAACCTACAGAGCTCGAACCATATCACTACACAGACGAATGGGACGAGGATTACGACTACGGTATGGGAGGAGCTGGTACACAGCCCAACAATGATTCGTTCTGGGCTAGCTATCATGAGGAGCTGAAAAACCAATTCAGCGATACCGTAGAGCCAACTGCATCAGAAAGCGAAATGCATTCGACCGTAGGGACAAGAGCTATGACTAATCTGCCAGAAATCATACCAGAAACAGTTCAACCGCTGGGTTTATACGACGGGGACAGTGATCGGGTGCACACTGTTGAACGTGAGTCTTTACTATGGTTTGTCTTTAGCTAATGATTCAGTCTGCACGTAGATGGTTTCACTGAAAATATCTGGTCTTAGTGATAAATTTGAAACTTTTTTGAACAATCCTGCCGCAAATAAATTGAAACCAGCGTCTTCCAACAAAAAGTCATCAATGGGTGGACAGGTAAGATGGGATCTTTGGATATTCCTGCTTCCAGTGAAGCTCACGTTTAAGATTTGAATCAATAAGAAACTGAAAATTTCAGTTTGACAAGAAAACTATTTCGTACAATTTTGTTTTATGTATCAAAGGTTTTTCCAAGCGTAATGTCAACAAGCGGCTGCATCAATTCCTTTACATGAACAGTATAACGTAGTATTGAAACAAAGCATGCAAAACTAGCAATTATGTTCACGCCTTTATACTAAGTAGTGTTATTTATCCACGTACAAATTTCATTGTCACCTCACAGCTGCTTGCGGTGGAAGATGTCCATGTCACAACAACCCATAAAACACAAATCGCACAGTTCATTTATTACCACGATGGCATCAAAATCTCAATTAATACTTTATGTGCACAAACCAGGGTGAAGGTATTGTCTCATTGTAACGTTTGCACCACACAGCACGTAAAGTTGTATGCTTGGTCAGTCACATGTTACATCATAATGTGATTCTCCAAGATGGGTAACGTTTGCACTATCGTTTGTTGGTTGGCCAAATTTTGATGATTACGCAACTGTGTTTTGTAACCCTTCTTCCCTATGTTCATGTATTCTAGTTTCCAGCTGGTGTTCAAGTGCGTCAACATAGGATTTTCTGTGTGTTGACTGGGTTGAAGTCACTCCCCTTTGTCTCTGCCAAGTCGGCAATTGAACTGAAACCCTTGTGGTCTCCTTCCGATTACATTAGAATACTGTGTGCTCAGCCTGTCGACTATGTTCATTTGCAGAGATGTCGCTTAAATTTTGGGGCACAAACCGTGCTATGTTTTACTTCGATTCACCTTTCAAACTTGTAAAAAATGACTGTTTAGAACAGCTTGTTCCTTTCAAAAGTTTAGACAAAACGACTAGTACATAAAGAATAGAAGATGATGCATTTTGTGTTGACTCATCAGTTCCAAATTTACGATCAACCGGACAGGTTTGTCACAACAACCAATTAGGAGATAGGTAACCAATCAGATGTTTGGGCTAGGTCAGGTTTGCGAACAAGTTTCGTGAACACAGATCTATTTTGAATCGATTGATTGAAGCTGTGTTAGCATACCGTCCACACATGTATTGACCACTTTTCGTGTTTTAGCTAAAAAAACTTGCAAACCAGTTAGTTCTCTTCGAACGCTTTGAACAAAACAGTTAAACCACGAAAATTGGTAAATACCCACATTTACTGATAACTCAGTGGTGCAACATTTGACAAAAACATGAATGGGGTTTTATATCAGACAACTGGGAACATGTGGATGATGGTCAGTCAGTAAACTAGGAAAGGTCACTAGGTCCAGGTTAGGACAGAGGGCCTTTCGTTATTGCCGAACCAACCAATTTGACACAGTGTGGAACTCCAATTTTGTTATGCAACCATCACTTACGACAACTTGAGTCGGGGCTCGAAGTATGCACTATTGATAGACTGGAACAAATGTAACCTTTCCTTCAAGTGTTTTTATTCGAAGGTGCCGGGTAAAACTCTACTTGAATGCGACTGCTGTAATTAGATGCTAGTGACTTCCAGAGAACACAGTCCTACTTTTTTTTAGTGAATACGGAATAGTTTAACGATTAGGCACAGACCAAATATCAGACTTCGCCTAGTTAAACATCATTACACAGTTTATGAGAAATTTCTGTGAAACATGTCTCGATAGGTAAAGCTTGGTCGTTTATTTGATTGGCTATCTTATCATGTACGTAACCAGTTAGTACCATGAGGGCATTGCAGAAGAGTACGTTTAATGAAACAAGCTAAGGGTTCTTCACAGTCACACGGGATTACACTGTTCCCACTTAAACGATTACAATGTTATAAGTACAACAAAATAAAGCTTTCTTCCTGCGTTTGAAAACCATTAAATTTATACGGTAGAATGCTGTCAGACTGTATGAATGATAATATTGAGACAAACCTCATTCCGAATGTTCAAGTCGCCTGTCTGGGTGTTGCAGTACCCTATAAACGCTCTTCGTGCATCGATGTCACTGCTTTGTAACCGGATTTTGAGTGCCTCATCAACAGTTAACATTCAAAATTTTAACAAGTTTTTCTTAGTCAAATAATTCCGAGCTTCTTGTAGAATGCTTTGGTCTAAAAATATCCGAGTCATCGAAGATAACCATACCCGCGACGAATGGAAACTTTTAAAACACGTTCTGTCAGTTTGTGCCAGCTGCTGTGACTGTTGTTTAAACCATTTGGTACCTAGGTAGTGAATAGAACTGAGAAGTAAAAATGATTCAGGGATTTTTAATAAAGCCGCTTTTGGACGCAATCACAAACATGTGGTTGCAGGTGTCAGTCGTGGTCGTTCGTGGTCAACACCTGTTAGCCGACTGTTCAAAATAATTGTTACCAAAGGGTGTAAAAAGATCAGTGGCCAACTTCGGATTAATGCCAATCAATAAGCTGATTCTGACAGCCTGAACTTCATCACAAGAGCTAAAACTTTGCGTAGGCTTCAGGTCCAGTCACTTGGTTTTACAACAAAGCATATAACTGATCCGACTCCGGTGTTGTAACTTTAGCAGTATGTAGTAGTATGTAGACCCATCTAGGTCACCTTGAGCGATGGGTAATCTAGATGAACGAAGGAATGATATATGTGGCAAGGAACACTTTCAGTGTTATGTCTCATGAGATGTAGTTAATAACATTCCATTTTCTATTAATGGAAGTTGCACGACATATAACTGGTATTACTTACTGAAGAGAACAGGTTCAATCAATATAATCGCTAGTGAAGTGTTCAGACACGTGTCAGAAACAAAGGAATATTTCACCGGGGTGACATAAATCCCATAACAACGAACTGACGTTCGTTATCATTGTTTAGACAACGGAAGCCAAAGAGAAAAGCCTAAATCCGCCTTCTTGTAGTGAATAGCTTGCGTTCCGTGATAGTTTAAAAGTATCCCATCGTGATATAGAATACCGGTGGATTTTAGCGGGAGCAGCGTGAAGTTCTTAATTTCCGGATGTATTTTAGCGGTCAGATGCAGCGAGGGGGGCAATTACCCTATTTGGATACTACTCGTTCGTTGTAAAGCTGTACCAACAAATACACGCACACATTGTGTTTTGAGATAAATCTGAAACATTTTTCGGAGATACAACCAATCAGGGTCACGAACGTAAACAGCAGACTAGCGAAAAGTGCATCGAAACCTGGTCACCATTGCAAATAGGCAGCAAACACTGTTGGCCAACTATAAAGACCAGTAGTTGGTCTACCTTTGTTCGCTAGAACAGTCATCTTCCAAGAAGGCGGCTAAGTTGACTTTAGCCGTTGAAGTGCTTGGTTCAACAAGTAAGGGTGAAGGTGGGATAGTGAGAACAGTGAGCCAACAATGAAATTGCACGCATTTTTCGCACATTCCAGTGATAAGGGGTAACTAATAAAAAGGACACAAACTTCCATCGTGGTAGAAGATATCGACAAGCAAAGACTCAAGTGATAAATGAGTGTATAAAGTAGAACAATCTGTTCCCTTAGTTATTTCGAACAGCATAGGGGGGATGGAAAGTTCACGAAATGAATTAATATCGCACACTTTTCAGTCGAAGTGAACGGTTAACTGAAAGTAAAGGAATACCTGCCAGCGGCTTCCTAGGGCCACCATGGCTACAGTTGGGAAAACCAAGACTTACGCAATGCAACTTTAAAGTCTTTTTGAGCACACAATGAAAGGCTGCGGCGTGTTCAAAAAAGACCTCAATGAATTTGAGCAGTTCCACCCGGTTGTATGGCGTGGTCGCGCGGAACAATGAAGTCGCTCTATTTACGTCTGGTCTAGACCAAAAACCCAGCGGTAGATGAAATCGTGCTTCTGTTGGCTGATGCAGCTATTTTAGTGGATACTGCTCTGCCCGCTCCTCTAGTAGTCCGTCTGTCCCCCCCCCCAGTGTATCATTGCGCCTGCGGGTGATCAAACGGATACAACGGCTGGTCGAGAGGACAAGACCAGGCCTCCTGACTGGTGGTAAGAGCATGCTTTTGGTGTATGCAATTAGACAGGACTGAACAGCACTATAGGTTTTGTGTAAACCCAATTCGAGACTCCAGTTTCAAATTATCACTAATCTCTTACATTTGTAGGGTAAATCTTTACTGTAAGTTGGGTGTCACTGTGAACGTGCACTTGGTTGTGATGCCCGATACATGTGCCGGTATAGTTAATCAAATGCAGCGCATCTTTCAGAGATCGTGATTTCTCCTTTAGTGTTGTATGAATATGAGTGCAACTGACACTCGTCCTCAAATGCTGGCGAACGATGGGGCTGTTAGGAAAACCAGCAGAACTATGTAGTTCAAGGTGGTTGTGTTGAAAACGGTCGGTCAGCTTAAACTGTCTTGTAGACAGCTGACTTTGATTCATTGTCAGTTTGTATTGGTCAAGAACTCATGTGTAGGATTCTTCAGCGTTGTGGTAAACTGAAAACTGGAGCCCTATTTCATGTCTTCGATTGTGATCACCGTGTGTTTATGTATGGAATTTGCTGGGACCGATATCTACCGGAGTTGAACATTCTAAAGGTTAGAGCAAATATGGGGTCCATGCATCTACGAGAAATCATTGAAGTAAGTAGCTGAGATGATTCGGCCCTTGTTAATCACACAACTGGCAGATAAACGAACAAGAATGTGTTACATACTCGCCTATAGCTATGGGTGATTCAAGTGACTAGTGATCGATAAATGTGTCAACTCTTCTGATACGTATGGGGTTCGGGCCATACTGGTACCCGCTCGTTCAATGGGTGTGAATCCAATTGCATTTTCTGTCCGTAAAATTCAGCATTAAAAGTCTGACACAGTATCAGCAGTATAGGCTTAACTATTTGAAATCGTTTGAAAGAGACCGTTTACGACGTATTTTGAAATTATGAGTATTGTCTATACGGATTGTATGTTGATAATATTAGTCAGGGTAACTTTTGAAGTTGTTGGACAAGATACCTAACACTGTGATCTCCAGCGTCCAGTCTAGATAGATCATGCTCCCACCTATCCAGATGTGAACAAATATACTAGCTAGGATCAACTAGCGTCGGTCAGGCAGTTCAGAAATCACGTGTCAAGAGGCAAGAACCTCGCTGTCAGCTTGCTTCACCTTTACGCACATACCAAAGTGAACGCCACAGCTTATCGTTTATTCTCCCAGTGCTATCTTTGCAAGTGTAGACCTTCAGTTGCTGATCAAGAATGTCCGCCAAACGAGGCAATCGATTACACTTATGAGCTTGCCGATATGAGTCATATTTCTTTGTCTCTGCTTACAAATATATTCTGAGGGACGCCTTAATGTTGTGCACAAAAAATGTCCACTTCTGTTTTCTTGGCTGGTGCTATCGCCAAACTGATGGGTGTAGCCATCAAAAGTCCACTAAGACCTATCTTAGCAGGTATTATCATGTTAAGGATTGAGCAAGCGTTAGCTGCAGACATATCAAGACTGTCATACTACATACGCTACGTCGGCAATACATCAATACTCAGTCGATTCAACCAGACATAGACAACCTAGTGAGGCATGTAAATAGTTATCATCCCAACTTAGAAGTAGCTTGTGAATTCGAGGTCCATGATTGTCTGCCGTTCGCAGATATACTCATAAGTCGCCGAGGAAATGTATCTGTTAAAAGAGCTGTCTATAAGTAATCTATATGGTCCGGCCAATAACCAGATTCACACCGATTAATCTTAAATGCGCGCTAGTGATTGTTATTCACATGAGCGAAACGAATGTGCACACAGGACAGCTATGCGAAGAATGACGTATTAAACCGAAACTGCCATCAGAAAAGGTGGTTACCATGAGAAAAATGGCTTTCGTAGAATTTACTTTCAAAGCTGGTTACAGTATACATCAAACAGCGCATAGACTGATAAATTCGGATAAACGAACAGATAATACAGTTGGTTTTTGCGTATTAGCTTGGACGTGGAAGCTGCCGGTGCCTTTACTTAAAGGAGACCAGCCTGTCGATACCACTTCACATTGCATCTACCAATTTATATGTAACTGTAAAGAACGTTTTATAGGCAGAATTGAGAACTGCTTGATATCCGAAGTGAAAGAACATGTTTAAATAGGTGCGGAAGTTCGTATTAACGAAGAATGTCACCGTCGTTGAAACATGTAAGCAACCAATGTCCGCAGACTCTATGTAATTCCTGACCAATGGAAACGTTATCGGCCAGGCCTATGCATTCAGAATACTTTTATGTCATTCCAGTCCAAGATTCTCAGGACTTGCTGAGGCAGTCACAGTCTATCGATCGAAGCCGGCCTTGCATGTTCAGGAAAAAATGTTCTTGAACTTATCCTTATCCTGAACTCAGTGACTGACCACCCATCCCATCCCCTAGTTGTTCGATATAAGAACGACAATTCATGTTAGTATAAAATTGGTACTGACCATTCAGTACGAAGTGGTTGTATCTATCTATCTGTCTATCTATCTGTATCTATCTATCGTGTTCTAACTCCTTTGTTCAAACTTCTGCAGGAAACGAATTGTTTTAAGTCCATTTTTTGCGTTGTGATGAATTTCTCACCTTTTACTGCTTATCCGCGTACTCTTCCGTCTAACTGATTTTTGTTTGGTCATGACTCATCAGTCATCAGTCTACATTCAGTCCATCCCCAAATGTTGGTCGTTGACAGTTGGCCCACCAAGCTGGGTCAAGTGTGCTAAGCAGAATGATGCAGTGATCGATCTAGTGAGTAGGTCCTCTAATATATCGATTCAGAGAAGTGGGGAACATCACCAACAGGAAATTGATCTATTCAGTTTGTATGAGAGGACCTTCAACTAAGGTATGTGTACATCTGCGACCATTTGCGAACCAGAGCCTTGCGTTCTTGCGGCCAGGTTCAAGTCAACTAATCCCTACCACGTGGTTTTTCCGTTCTTTTTCCCAACTGCATAAATGTCACTTTGAAGCTTCTGCGTATGG
This sequence comes from Paragonimus skrjabini miyazakii, assembly GCA_014338405.1. NCBI lineage: Eukaryota > Metazoa > Platyhelminthes > Trematoda > Plagiorchiida > Troglotrematidae > Paragonimus > Paragonimus skrjabini miyazakii. Next base: position 121,351 of record JTDE01001044.1, on the reverse strand, counting down.
CCTGTCCTTTTACAGTTCACGAAGTAGATACTCTATTCCACAGAAGTCAGATGATAAGTCCAACTCACTCACTCACTCACCGTGTCACCAATTGCCTTTTTTCTACGACTATCAGTATTGCTTAAGATAAACATGGTTTATGTCAACCGTAGTCTGCAACAAAGTAAACTCCGTCTATCTCAGGGTTGTTAACAGAAGCTCGGATTGATGGAACTGACTACTCTGACTACTCTAGAATTTCTAAGGAATTTGCATCCAGATGCAGATGGTTGGGCCGAGTGGAGTATAACAAAACATTTGTAGTAATTCGGTGCCGAGATCTATTCGTATATCATACGTAACATTGCTAGTACAAGTGCGATAGATAGAAAGTATGCAAGTGATATCAACTGAACCCTATTCTTCCGCCCACTTAGCTGAAATTACCTCAAAAACTTATATTCCACTGGAAGAAAACTTCGCATCCGAGGTGTACGACCACCGGTACAAAAGCGAATCACCGTCAACTTATGCGGAACGTTGCGATGCTGCCACTGAATGCAAAGTTCAAGATTCAGAATGTTATCGGGTGCAGGGTATGGCTTGTTGTGTATGTCGAGATCAATACTACGGATCGGGAAATAAACAATGCTGGGCTGATGGTAAGTAACGATCAGTTACTATTTGATACGTATGTTCCCGAATATTTGCTCACATTACTTGCACGGTCTCGGTTAAAAACTACATCTTACATCAGCGTGGTAAGTTTTCTAAACTCGCGCGTAATACCTGATCATAAAAAAGATAGAAGGGTGGGAAGTTAAGTTGCATCTGTGTGCCAAACCAGAACAATATTTGAGACTTAGATGCCGTAACGCTCAAAAAGTGGTGTAAAAACACATAAACAATTCTGTTCCAGGAGTGCCACCTAATTCAATTTTATGCCACTTCTGATGGTGCTCTAACTACAATTGCGCCTCATCCTTCAGATTTCAGGCTATAAACAGTTACACCCTTTGAAAAACTTTAATCCTTCGGCTCCGTATCGCAAACTGACCACCAGAATACCACTTCGATCAAGACATAGGTAGTACAAAATGCATACAACGTGACAGGCGAACGGCTGGTTTTCAAGATGCGTTTTGCTAATTATTAAATCTGCGAACGAGATTATCATACGTGCTGGTATAGCTACCTTACTCTTTTAAAAAATGTCAGTAAATTCTGTTGTCACTCGTACCATGGTTCTATTGATGCTAAGAAGTTTGCTCCCAAAATAGCTGGTTGTGAACTCTGACTAAACAGATGGACTGACAAAGTCTTACGTCTAAGAACAATTCAGATTGTGAAGTTATACATCTCGTGAAAAGTTAGCGTCTCACCTATACCATGAACTGTGGTGTTTGAAAGACGTTATCCTAGAGCTACCTGATCATTTATTAACGTGAAATGAAACTAACTAAAAATAGATTGCGGATCCCATATTCCCACAAATGTTTAGCTGTAGTAAAACACTATACTCGAGTTTGGTTCTCGTTGTGCACAGCCAATAGTGCACACGGCTGTTATGGGTGAGTTATAAACAATTGACTAGTTTTTATGAGACAACGATGTTCAAAACTGCTCCACTGATCTCAAACTCGACTCGACCAGATTACCCTACGCTGGAACTCGACCGCTTTTGACTGTGAGTGCTGCTCAGGTTGCCCTAATGCTTTGAGAAGGGACACAGTAACCTTGCCCTACAAACGAGTAATACTGGGGGTTCGCATAAGATAATTCAATAGTACTAGCAGTGATCGGCACGGTTGCCTCATGAAAGCGTGACCATGTGTTCTAGTCCCGAAATTGGCACAAGTGTGTACTTCTGAGAGCTCTAACAGTAGCGAAACTCGAGTCTGGTACTACTTTTCTAAACAGGTTGGCTGGAAGGTCTATAGGAATGTGACAACTGTGTAATTATTACGTTGGACGAATGGTTAGAGTTAGCGCAAGTGGTCATATAAGGAAACTGCTCGATCACATCAGGAGTATCGTCACCTCGACTATAAGCAGATATACGGCAGCCAGGTTATAGTTATTTTAGCGTGTTTTTCATAAAAGAAACAGCTAGTTGTGTGCCTGCACGTGTATACGTTTATGAGCACCTTGGAGCACGTTAATGCAGTTAATCGACTGCGGAAACAGTAAGACGACTCACACTGATTCTTTGGTGGCTAGTGCTGTTAAATTTTAAGGATCACTAGTAAGTACGCCCAATGTAACATAAGTGTGCTTGTGGTTCTTGTGAGCGGAACATGCTGACTGGACAGGTAAACGGGATGGGAGTAATCTTGTTAGTTCAGATAACGCAAGTCAATAGAAAGTATCGGGTAAGGTAATTAGACGTTTAATATGAGGCTTCTCATTCGCCTTCAAATTGAGGCTTCTATAGACAGTTCTGTGGTTTTAACGAAATTGTTTCCCGTTAGTGATAGGCTTACTGGAAATCTGCGTGCGGAAATGAATGAAGTAGGTATTCGCAAAGGCAGTGCTTTGGGATAACATATTCCGCAGACCTTTATAAGCCTCCCCCCTCCTGAAAACAGTCCACTGCCTTTGTTTGTCTGTGATATGTGTTCGTTTACAGGTGGATAACTGCGCAAACAATTAGAGAGTCTAACCAGACGATAGCAGAGTGAATAGTTTGTCCCAGCCTGCATTGTTCTGTCAGAAACTCGCTGAATTTAGCTAGGTAAGTGCCCAAAACTATATCAGTATTCAGTAGATCCGCTCAATTTGTGATGGTTGCAATTTGCTTACAATAATCTCTCTAAAAACCAGAAGATCAGTTTCCACTTGAATTATGCATATCATCTTAACATCTTTCACTGTGTTTAAACGTACTTTTGATTTAAATGAATCTGCTGTTTTACTGGAAATTGATTTTCGTTTATGTAATTTATTCTCTTGTTATGAGTTATCTATCAGGTGAGTCATATTGTTACTATTTTTAGCTACGCATTCCCGATGTTCATAGTCGTCGAATACATTCTTGTAATACTGCCTGTTTGACGTTTTATTGCTCAATCATAAGGAAATAGACTCTACATGTATGGTGAGCTCTCCAGAAGGGTGAAAACCATTTACCACTTTCTGGTGGTCTGGATAAGGCTGAAAATGAATGGTCATCTGCAGAATCGCTGCGAGTCAGGAATGATTCTTGGTTTCAAGGTCGTCCGCTTAGACAAGTGAGGCTTCTTTTCATACAATTTGACGTCACACATACCTAGTCCACAATATTCAAAAACTCAGTCAGTATATAGAGGAAAGGCGAATTCTATTTCTATCCACCAGCACGGCTTAGCGGTACAAATTGCGAAAATCATAACCGCTGTGTTTTCACCTGCAGATTGGGTTGCTATTGGAGTCCGTTCTGACAGAAACTATAGATGTGTTTATAAAGAACGCTTAAGGTTACCAATCAAGCAGTACGTTCGTTTGCATCTGCTGGTTGCTTGTCTGATCTGATTGGACAAGATGTCGTGTGTTTTTTGCGCTCTGATTGTTCGCAAAGTGATGTTCGTTGTATTCGATCACGCCAATGACCGCATATCGACTTTCAATCATCCTGTTGTAGAACTGTCAATGGATATATCCGATATTGCCAGATTGCTTGCTTGCTCTCTGTTTCAGCTGCATTCACAATAGCCATTAAAGGACCACTATATGGTTTTTCTGACAGTTGTGTTATTTGCGGTTACGTTACGTAGAAGTGAACTTAGAACACTGAAAAACGTCTATCGAATAGGCAAAGAGGAACCGGATACTTGATGTTTTATGATGTGAACAAAGCGGTGTTTGATGCACCACAGGTTGTTGATTGATAGTCCATAGATCCGCTATCTTCTATTCTCTTGACTGCACACAGATATAGATAATATAGATTGTTACAAGGGAGAAGAAGTTATTTGCTTGTGCATTCCTGTATATGTGTTGATCAGTGAAAAGTTGTGTTGGACGGCTTATATGTGTAAATAAAAAGCTACTAGAAATGCGAAAATGAAACTCTGACGGAGCCACTAGTTGCAATCATATTGTGGTGGGTAATCAAGTCGGAGGTGCGAGTAGTCTAACACTCGATACAGTACCTCAACGCGACAGTGAGCTATGTCTGATAGCCCAAAGCTATTGAATTGCGGATGAAACGAGCAACCAGAGGAGATGTCGTCCAACAGAATTGGACTGACAGACGAGAAATAGCAGGCGGAAAACCCCCGACTGAAGGCGTTAGCCGCGCTCACAAACTGGGCAGAAGTACATATGATGTGTGAGTGGAAACCGCCGGTGTGTTGTGGACTGGAAGTCCGATTCATAAACACGAACACGCAAGTGACGTGAGAATATGTGAGTTGGACAATAAAGATCGTGCTTTGTTGAACGACTTTCGACTAAAATATCAACAAAAACACTGAAACATTTCGTTTACAGACTTGTGGGACTGGGCTAGGATAACGGTTAAAAAACCTGTAGCGCGGGCCGTTTTTCACGTATGTGCGGATAGAATAATGTTTTAAAATTCTCAACCAATTCAATCGTGACCATGGAATTTAACAATGCGTTTGAGTTCAAACAAGTCCTAGCTATGGATTAGTTCTGTCTGAAAAGTAACCTCCTTATTCCATTACTCAGCTTCAGCGGGCGACCGGTTAACCGTTCTTCCTTATTTAGTGAGTAAAGATATAACAGTGGATGATGCTGGATGTAGAGTATTTTACAACCAAGACTTAGGTCCCCCATGATGATAATTGATTTAAATGTTTCAGTATTTTCGGGTAGAAGGTTTTTATGAGTCCTATAGTTATTCTAGTAGTCCGTCTCTGCACACTTTCAATAAGTGTCAAATTGTTTTTCAGAAAAGGGCGACAGGCCTGTATGTTCGTTTCCAGGTGTGGGCGAATTATGGAGATGAACATAGTGGAGGCATATCAGAGTTATTTGTGCATTGTTAGTCACGGTAGCACAATTTGTAGACAGATTCTCTATGACTCGGCAGTTTTGCTTAGTGCAACATCGATGATTTAACTATCTTGGGTAGTTCAATTAAAAAAAATGAATAACAGGGATTCAAAGATTTACGCTTGTGGAACTGCACTGCTGTCAGAAAACCATTCTGATAGTTGTCTATCTAATCATTTGCCCACCAAGGCCATGACTATTGAATCTCTGTAGCAAAACAAAATAACCAACTTTGTCAAAGGCTTTTGAAAAGTCAAGATAAACAACATATATGGTCAGTCTTGCGTCGGTAGCCTTTAACCAATAGTCACGAGTAATCAACAGGTTCGTGTCGCGTGAGTATCGCTTACGGAAGCCAGGTTGCTCCATGGTGATGATTCCGAGGTGTTCGACCTTTGCCCGAAGAAAGTCATCTAGTAAGGTCTCCGTTACTTCAGAGACCACCGGAAGTAACCCTATTGATAAATAATTCGCTGGGTCATCTCTGCATCCATCTCTAAAGATAAGTGTGATGGTGAACTATTTCCATACTTTTCGTAGACTTCCAGTTGCCGAGGAGCGATTAACAAATATTGCAAGCGGTTCAGCTAGTTCGATGGTGCAGCTGGTCAAGACGACACAGGACCGTTTGATATGTGAGTCTGTAGATTCTTTGATTTGATTATAAGATTTTACACTGAAATTTGGAGTAATTTAGGTCAGTTTCTGCCTATGTGCTCAAAGGGCGCTCATGATTTGCAGTTATGCACACAGAGTGTTGGCCGCCCGTACTTTTGTATTGTTAAATCCACCACAGGTTCGTATTTGCAAACTGCTTGCCTTACTACCTGTGTGTGCTGCGACTTCGCTGTACAGAAGTTTAGGATTCACCTTCAGCTTTTGACCAAGACTGCGTCATTACTAAAACCAATGCTTGCTCTCTGGTAACAGTCATGGTACAATTGCGCCACATGACATATTCAACAAACGCAAGTTTACTTTGTTCCAGTGGGCTGCTGTTGCAATCTGAATGTAATCAATTGTTTGGCACTATTCCTTGGACGTCTCGGCCTTCTATTAAGTCTAGTACACTAGTAAAACATGATAGTCAATGGCATCAGAGATTTCCTCAAAGATGAACTGTCACTGGTAGTGAAGGAGCCAAGCCATTCAACCCTGACAAGCTATCTTCAACCCTGCAAAATTTCCTTTGTGATAGGCCTTTAAACCTGTACTTTTGGATTACTTTGTTGGGCTCAGTGTAGGCACCTGAATTCAGTTATCCCATAGTCACTGCGACCAAGTGAAGGCGTGGTATTTAAATTACCTAACACGTCACCCTCATTGACAAGAATGTAATCAATCCAAAACGGAGCTTGGCAACCTCGTATGGCACTGGAGATGTTGGAATTGTCTGGCTTCAATTACTGTCTTGGAAGAATCCTCAGCAGAGGGTGGCGTTGCAGTACTGACAAAATGGTTTGTGAAATCTGGCTACTTATGATTAAGATCTCCCACTATTCACGTTTGGCTAATAACCTCGATGTGATACTCTTCGCAGAGCTTTGTGCACGGTCGTATCAGCATTCATATGCATAGAAGGCGATCTGTAAATCGTATCAATAAAACAAGTAAAGTTGGAAGTGATGTACACTATCTGTCATACTGACTTCAAAGGGTTTAGTAGCAGCTTTCAGGTGCGAGCCTAAGTATAGAGCTATATCACCTTCTTCTTATCACTTTGAAATATCATCATACCGAGGATGGACAGTTTGCCATCCCGCATTTCCTGCTCACACCAGGTATCTGTGATTTATAATATAAAAGGGTTTTGCCGCAAACAGAGGTCTCGAAGCTCGTCCAATTTAATAAAAAAAGGAACCTCGTTGGTGTGAAACGATACAAGGAAGCGGTTTCACTGATTACAGTAAGTACAGCAGATGAATTTGTTTGAGGAGAAGCATCGAGTGAGAAGGAGAAATTCAGTTTGTTTTAGTATATTTTGGGGCTACCATTCCCTGTTGGAATTGTAGCGGGCCAGGGTTTTGATGATCAATTTTCTGTCTTAATCTGTCTTCGATAGATGAGGGGGGAATTTACACGTAATTCGATTGTAACTCGTCTTACCCCCCGTTGGTGCCGATGGATGCAATTCATCTCGAATTTCCAGTTTACGCTGGCTACAACAGCATTGGCTAGGAGTGATCTTGTGTAATTCTTCATGACGCTTACCTTCAACCTGACACTCCGTATAACGGTCCGTCCTCATTTGAAATTATCAGGTAGAAACAGTCTGAATGGAGTATCAAATCGGTAACTCTTCTCTGAAGGGACCATATTCACTATAACAATCACATGTATTTAGTACTTGTAAACTGTGTCGTTTTTGTTTCCAGATCAGGACTACCACTTCGTATTTCAAGGCAACCTGACAGCCAAGTGGAGCCAGGATGGCAACAGTTTCAGTTTACCCATCTATCTGGACATTCAGAATGGTCGTTCAAAGCGCAGCTCAAGTGGCGTTCGAGATGGACAAGTAGACGATCCAAATTATCAAACCGTTCGTCTATTTACTCCAATGTTCCACATCTTAAACGCTCTCATAGCGACTTCATGTCGTAATGCTTTTTCAATATTCAACACGTTGGTAAACTCACTACAACCGCACGGTTCTCCCTCGACCGTGACTCGAGCCAAACTTATTCCCGGGGTACAATTCAGGTGGAAGTTACTAATACCGATGGACCAATTAGTCTGATTAAGCGTGCATATCGTGAGGCAAACAGTGTTACGGGAACGGTTGATCGAAGTTACTATGCATCCTACCGCCTAGATAACTATGGTCGCGTTATATTTCCGGAACATTTGGTCAAATTTGTGGCTGAGACACGTGGCACCACCGAAGAGGAAACCAGTATGGACGAAATGGATGTAAGATGGTCGGCGATTGCTGATATCACAGCCGGTTCCGGCGAGGACTCTACGGCAAACTGCCTGACGCAACCGGAAGGACCAGTGTCCCAAGATCAGACAACCTACATCCGCATGTTGGATAGAGGATACTGCGGTGAAGATTGTAGCTCATCACAAAATGGATGCAATCTATTCTGCGTCGATATTCCTCTGATTTCGGCACATGAACCAGGTAAGTTTGACCACTTTTGATCCAAAGGTCATTTCAGAAAGCTTTCTTACTGACAAGCACCAGATTTCAAAACTTTATCTGACAAGTTTGACTAACCGAACCGGAATTCCATTGGCTAATCTGAAAAAAAATAGCTGTCAAATTGTTAAAACAGATTTTATTGCGACAGCCCCACAAACACCGGACAATAAAAATGCTAGAGTGAATTTAAAAGTCGGCTTAACCCTCTGTTGAACCTTCACGACCCTTACTAAGCTGTCGAAAATGTGACGCGAAAGTATAATACTTTTAACAATCGAAATATTTCAGTTGTCATAGACAAAATGAGTCCTAAAATAGAAGTTGTTTGTAGAAAACGGTTGTACTGTCTAATCCATAGGGTTGTGGTTATGTTATGTGTTCAGTAATTTTAGACACCAATATCTATGATCTGAAACGACTGGTATGGAGAGAATACAACTGGACTTGGACAGTATGTGCAGTTTACAATTTTTGCGTCGGCTGGAAATAAGTATAGTTCAAACGATGATGTTTACTGCCGCACCAGCTATGAATACGTGAGCAATGGCGATCCCAAAAAACACTTGACAAAATGACTGCTGGATTCCTTCACACAGTCGACTGGACAGATACACCAAACACTGCTGAACTCGATAACATATTAAACCTAAAATATATCACATTGCTTTCGTTTATCCTAAACTTAGACATTTTCAACCCGGTTTTTCTCGGACTCGATTAGTCACTGCGAACCAAACAATGTTGTCTGATTTTGTGCACACACAACTTGCCCACGGAATTCGTTCGTTTGCTTTGGCTCGGCTAACTGCTTTTAGTAAACTGACTCGGTCACTGTTGTCAGCAAGCCCAATATGTACTCCGCGACTAATTTACAAGACCACTTTGCAATGTGGTCCACTGAAAGAACCTAGTAAGATGTACTCAGACCGTTTCCGCAGCGAAAACTAACTACACTCCCTCAACACTTTGTCTGCTGTTTTGCTAAACTAGCCCGAATGCAGGCCATTCCCTGTATTGTGCCTGTCAACCGCTGTTCTTAACATAACTGCATAATCAGGTGTATAGTCTGTCCCAGTTATTCTCCTACGTGCATATGTTATGATCTCAGGCTAGCCAGCAGAAGGTTCCTGTAACACTGGCTGTATGTGTTTGGCAGTGTCTGTTGAATAATGACCTTCCACTTTGCATGTGACGTAAACAAGTAGTAATAATAGTATGCCTACTGAGTTGAGTAATGAAGAAGCCTTGCTTATTACCCATTCATTCACTGGTCGTTTAAACTACACACCAATTGATCACTAGTGGCCAGTGTCAATTTGTGTGACAAAGTACTTCTTACGCCTATGCAACCGGTTGGTCCCAATGACCACCAGCGAAGTGGTGGGCAGCTGTTTCGACCTAGTTGGGTCCCATCAGCATCATGCACGCCGGCAGTCAAACACACCACCCGTGAATTAGTGGCAGATCGCAGTCCAAGCACTTATCCACTAGACCACGGGGTCACGGTCAAAGGGTTGCAGGATAGTATGTGAATAAATTTCCTTACCGTTGCGCTTCATTTCGCTCACGAAACGGCTGATCGATCTCAGCTTGTGAGTTGATAATGTCAACATCCTGGGGATGCGATTGAGCAGCAGGACCATAAACGATATGGTAATGTCGAACATATAACCTACCTTGATTTGGTGTTCCGAGATCGAGCACGCCGGAGTAATGTTTGGGCCTTGAGAGGTCGATCTTTGTCGAATCATGACAACGAGTATATATATATATATATATATATATATATATATATATGAAGTTACACAAACGTCAACAGCATCATGAAAGGGTAGTCAGTAGTAAGCTGATATCAGGTGAGCAGTGTTTATGAAGAAGCGGCTGATATGTTCCTCAAAATAATACACAATTCAGAGGGATCTACCACAGAAAAGGAGCAGGCGGGTTTACAGGTAGAATCGAGAAGCTGAACTAGGTGTTGAATAGGTTTGTGATATGCTGAAACTTTTTTGGCAATGATAGACTTCAAAGGAACATCGGTTTTAGGCAATTTGACCAATACTTTCATTTTCAAGTTGAACATCACCCACAATTGATCGCAGCTGTCGCATCCCCATAGACTTTCCAGTCGGCCCCTTTCGAAAAGAAGCACCAGACTCGAGTTTCGCTCTCATTAGAGCTCGTCAGTAGTGCATATCATCGCCACTGCCGGGACTTGAACCACGGACATTCAGTTCATGAGGCAACCGTGTTTACCACTGCGCCATTGACCTCACGTTAGGCACGACCGAATTATCATATGTGAACGCTCAACCACTTTCGCTTGTGAGTAATGATCAGGTTGTCCGATCGTCTCGAAATGGAGACACAGTAACTGTCTGTTAACTCCAATCGATAACCCCGCGATTAGGACTTCCTAGACAAGTCAAAATCTCCGATCTCATTAAACCTGCTAGGCGATATTTTAGATTGCTGATGAGTAGTCGGGGTTATCGGTTGGAGTTAACAGACAGTAACTGTGTCTCCATTTCGAGACGATCGGGCAACCTGATCATTACTCACAAGCGAAAGTGGTTGAGCGTTCACATATGATAATTCGGTCGTGCCTAAAGTGAGGTCAATGGCGCAGTGGTAAACACGGTTGCCTCATGAATAGCATGTCTGTGGTTCAAGTCCCGGCGGTGGCGATGATATGCACTACTGACGAGCTCTAATGAGAGCGAAATTCGAGTCTAGAGCTTCTTTTCGAAAGGGCCAACTGGAAAGTCTATGGGGATGCGACAGCTGCGATCAATTGTGGGTGATGTTCAACTTGAAAATTAACCAAATCCCCGACTACTCATCAATACTTTCATTGTCGGTTTCTGAATCCAACTCGACTTCATTTTTTTTATACTTCCATTTGTTTATGCACTCGTGGAATATAGGAGTCTACGGCTTCTTCGATATTTGTTTTTCTACTATCTGGCGTGTAGTCAACCTTGAGATTCTGCTTATCGGTCAATACACATTTTGCGCATTTTCAGCTCAACTTTATTCTAAACTGTAATAATACCATTGTTATGTAGTTTCAGAAAAACCGGATCCTGTACCCATCTAAGTTGTTTGATGGTCTCAGTGTTTATGAAGCTAATGGGTAGCGATAGAAACCGATAGAAAAATGAATCGTTTTAGCTCAAAACTAGCTTACAATTTCTGGCGGAGTGATGGGACAGTTCCATTAACTGGTCTTGTAAGTTTTCAAACTGAACTTTGATGGAAAGTTGACTAATATTTCTGGACGCAATTTTGTATTTTAATCCGAAGGAAAGTACTCCTAACTAGGTGTACCTGAACTGCTTACTTGACGCACTCACTTGCTACGTACCTACGTGATGTTCGTGCTGTTCAGCGTTTTGTCGCCATCCACCTACGTCCGTATAACTCATCGGTTTATACATAGGATTGATAAGAACAATCGAAATGCTTACGTTTTCTAATGCCTTGTTTTTGCTTTTACGTACTGTTAATGACTTACTTTCCTTGGTTGCTTCCCACTGAAGTTCAGGCGGCGGTTTATCCCTTCTTAGTCCATCGGCCCGTTCAGGTAGTGTCCAGATCACGGCTTGCGTAGGCTGCGCGGATGAGTTGTGCTCACGTCACTCTACGGCTTGTCCAGTTTTTCGTAAATTTACCAACTGTGCACTCTCGTATTTGGGAAATGAAATTAATTAGCATCCATGGACCAGTCATATGATTTTATCACAGTCATCTTTGTAACATTTTCGGATAAAACTAGGGCGACGGAGAGCAATCCACAATTATGAAGTCATCGTCACTGACTGGGCTCTATGAGTGGATATACCGTGATGTCCGGTAGCAACGTTCATCCCTTACCAGCTGGCTTGATGAAGGGCTGATAAAAATTACTGAAATGTTAACATCGAGTATTTCGCTTACGTCTGCTTGCTGTATTGATTTGATCATATACTATCTGTAAACAGTGTTCAGATCAGCAGCTGCGCTTGCAACCGAACAAAATACGTAGGTAGATCGGATTGATTTTGAAGCAATAAAACCTACTTCTTTCATTAATGTGTTTCATATGAAGTTTGCGTTGTTTGCTGTTGACAGATTGCGTTTTCTTCCGTGGACATCTTAAAAATCGTGTGTACATATGACTCCTTATCATTCACTTATTCACAATTTTCGAGTTTTGGGGACAAAAAGGTGACTTGGTTAAAGAACTCAACAGAATTTAAACATGAAATAGCTACCATGGGCCTAAAACTCCGTGGAACCTTACGTAATCATTAGTGACTGACATTTCTATCACTTTGCCTTTATCCCATCAACTAGATGCCTGTTCTTGCATTCGTTGTACCGGAGAAGGCGAGGTGTGTCGACCAGATGGCGGTTCATACTCTTGCGACTGCGGCCCAGGTCTGCGTCGGATGGAAGATCGTACATGTCGGGGTTAGTTAGTTCAGGATTTGGATTAATTCCTGAACCTTTACACTGCATCCGGCAGCTGCTGGGTGTATCAGTCACTTCGTTGGTCTAAAAAATTTCTCCGCAATGAATTTTTACTAGGCGTTTGTCGGTCTACAGAATTTCATAAAGGGAACCGATGTCCTCTCCAGTGATACGCTGTTCTATCTGAAAAAATCATGCTTATAGCGATTACCGCCCACATACTGAAACCGGCAAGATACATGGGAACAGAGACTACTAGAAACAGTTTGATTATCTTACCAAACGTGCTTGCCTACTAACTGCAGTTATGGCATGACCAGATACTAACCGATTGCTTGTTTTTCCATTGTCGCGCGCGCTATTTTTGTGTCCTTATATGTGTGTGTGCCACCGAGAAACAATGTAGAGTTTACTAACCACTTTGCAGATGCACCACCGCCTCGATTCCGACTAGTACACGGTTTTTCGTTCAACCAGAGGCGGCCTACCACCAGCAGCAATACATAAATTTGCGTTTATCAGTCAGTTCTTAGTTTAAAGCAGAATGATTGTTTTTTTAAGTAAGTAAATCGGATATGGCTTCCCACGAATGGGGGTCGGCTATTTATGACGGCTTAGTTGAATAACTCCAAATTTTCAAACTGGTTACCGTTAAACTGTTATTCTCGTCAACATTTTCAGGGTTTCAACTGTTCTGGTTCATGAGCTACCGTAGAAAAAAGTTATAAATGTAAAATTTGGAAAAAAGTGTGTAAGGGTGATATTATGGTAGAATAAGCCACTTGAGAAACAGGACGTAAGAAACAACTAGCAGTTGTTTCTGGTATCACTTCATTACATGTAAAACGAACCTAGTTTGGTGATAATGTATATATGCCGAACCTTCAGTAAAATGGTACAAGACAGCCAGTTTGGTGCTGAGCTGTCGAAGTGACCAGATAGCTCTATTTTGTGTGGTGGTTTAGCTCGAGTTCAACAGCAGTCGGCTTCGTTCACGTCATGGGCTGAAGGTTGTGTCTCGCCAGCTGGAGTGGTCAATGCGAGCACACCCGTGTGCGCACGAGTGATCATCTCAGCTAACCTACGAAATGGCTGGAAAAGATGAGCCAGCAACCGGGCGAAACAGGGTTTGACGCTGAAGGCACAACCAGACAAACGGTGCTAACGCCAGAGATGCAAAACGGTACGACTGTCGGTCACCGATTAGATGAACGCTTCACTGCAAGCGAGTGAACGAAGTAACGGTTGCTTTACCCACCGAAAGTAACCTTAGAGAAATGCTGAAAGACACACTGTTTATAAAACAGTTCGACTCATCCCATAAAAACAAATTTATCCCTTTGTCCATCAACGACAATACGAAGACAGTTGCTTACACTGTCCAAATGCGCCTCCAAACAAACAAAATGGAACATTTCTAACCAGTTAACCTTCGGGTCATTTCGTGTCATTTTTGACCGCCGTTTACATACTCCGTTGAGTTTCATCAAGGTTCTCAGCGTAACAATTTGACGAGTGACGTATAAACCGGTTAGATCCATTTACATCGAGGTGGCTTACTTAAAACTCAGTGTTCAGGTGAGTAATCTAGAAAACAAGACGTAGCCTCAGTGAACAGTTTGATTTGTGCCAAGAAGGAAATTACGGTGGTTATCTGAAACATTGGGTCCCCTTATCCGTTGAACAGTTAACAAGAAGCTTTTGAAGAAAGACAGATCACTCGCAGTTGTTGACACTGATGGGGATATCGAAAGAACAGGATAACTTACTGTACGCTAGTTGCAAACTGCGCTTTCTGTTAGGGTTTCTGTGCAAAACTGGTTGTTCATCTCCGCATTGTCAGTGTACCCATAGATTAAGAACTGCGTACACTTTCATTTGATGTGACATACACATAATCTCTGACCAGCCTGGGAAGCATGTTATCACTAACAATTCGTTTACTAATACGCACTACGTTGCACAAGAAATCAACTCATGGCAATGATACTGATTGAAAGGATTTCGTTCTCATCTTTGTTAATTGATTTTATGTCCACCTTTTCTCGTTGTCATGCCATGGCATTGTGCCCCGAAAACCACTTTTGCATGCTTGACACTTCCGTGTTCTGCTTGTCCCTGATCGTCCTGACCACCGCATGGACGTCACCATGTGTACATCGACGGGGTTTCTGGGACCAACGAAACTACAGCCGACCCATCTTTACCAGGTCTGTTGAGTGTTAAAATTTGTGTTGTTTGTCAAAATCGGTCTGTTTATCAACACGCAAAGTCAGCTAGAAGTCTGTCCCATTCGTCATGAATCTTTTGCATGCTGAAGAGATGTCGACTTGGTGTTGTTAACCTAAAGTGATGAAACGCCTTTAGTAGACATGACAAATGGCATACTACTTTCGAAAGTCAATGACATCATTTTGTACATCGAACTCTACCAGATAAGTAGCCTGGTGTGTCATCTAGCTGAGACGTGCATGACCCAGATTTGGAGAGAGGACACAGCATGAAATCCTAGATGAAGATTTGTTTTCGGGTGAACGAACAACTGTCTCATCATGTCAAACTGTGTTAGGGGTCGAAGCAACTCTGACTAGAAACCGCATCTATGTATCAGTATACAGATGGTTGGCAGATTGGTCAAGCAACTCCTGTAGACTAACTGAAAAGCGATTGAAATGCATTGAATGTTGTTGTGGTTTAAACAGATTGCACAGTTTACTAATGTTTTCCCGGTTATTTGATACTGTGTATAGTACTGCTTAGATAACTAAATTTTATATTTTAAAGTTTGGTTAAGACAAAACCCCTTACATTTTACCATACACTTATATTCATGACTCACAATTTTGTAGCTGGCAGTTTTGCATTGAATGAACCAAACATAACAAACAATTTTGGGAATTAAAAATAAGCATCATTCACGCCCGTTTACAGAATGCAGATAAGTATTTTGATTAGTTGGCCACATAGATTTTTAAAAAATACTACACAACATTAATTCTGGTTGACGTTAAAAGTTTCCTAGTAAACATTATTATCGGTACCTGTGATGTAAATGTGTTCAGTAGTTTTTACATTAGCTTCCATCAGAAAATACCTAAAGGTTATTCAATTTTGCTGGTCACTGTTTGATTCATCGGTTTCCATATAGCAGATCTTATGCTTGTGTTGAAATAAGAATGAAAATTTACTGATTGGTTCATAAGTGTGCATATAACCTTGCCAAGTATGAAGGAACAAATCCGAAAACTATGAGAAATATTGACAGTCTGTATACCCACATCACATCCTACGGTATATCGAACTAATGTGTAGATCCACTTGACAACTTACACAGACAGACGCCAGAAACCAAGCAGACACTAAAGCTAACACCCCAACTGGATGGCTTATGACAGTCCTATTGAACGAAGGTGGAAAGAACTGTTTTATTAACTGATCTCTGTGTGAACAACAAACCATAGTCAGTTTTGATTACATACAACCTAACAATGGGCAGACTTTAATCGAGAAGTTCTGCTTACACACTAACCTGCACAGTCAAAATTCCAACCTAGGTATATCATCTCTCGGTCATGCGTTGTTGTGCCTAGTGCGAAAACTATGCTGGTAGGTGATCAGGTGTGTGGATAATTACTTAAGTTCAGATGAAGCCCTTCCAGCATACCAGTATTTCATCAAAAATTGGTTAACTTTAGTAGGTAACTGTTCACGCTACGTTCCATGATCCCCCTTTACGTTGAACCCTATCGTTTTCTAGAACAATATACATTCACTCATGTTTCCATACGACGGAGAACAGTTGAACTGTGCATAGTGAAGAATGCTTCAGAATAAATTGATCCAAATATGTTAATACAAAGATGACAGTGGGTGAGGCTTGATGAATTAGAAGCTGTAAGCAAGGTGCAATGACGGAAGTGAGAAAAAGTCTAAATAGTAAGCAGGGTATACATAATACGGGATTAAGAAATGAAGAGTGCCTGACGGCTGAAAGAAATGTTAGCTGCAAACCTACAAAGGCGAGTCTATGCTCGAAATATGTGCTCAGTTATGCGGATTTTACGTCTTATTGGGGTTTCTCTAGTGATGGATAACTCCTCAAGAGGAGTGGAATTCAGCCTCCATCCAAACTGACAATAGTTAGTTCATCTTTAATGGGTTTCCCCAGACAGGCCGTAGCCGTGTCTACCTATGTTTAGGCAGTGAAACAAAGAAGGTCAAGTCTGATATAGCGGGTTGATCTACGGTAGCTGAAGACCAAACCACTCAATAGCTGTCGGCAAAACAACGGAAACACACCTAGACTATCGAATATCTGTGTTTGTGACAGAACTTTCAAACCCTAAATCAGGCGGGTGGTCACATGAGCTACCGGCTCCCATGCTAATTAGTTACACAATACACGTGGCGGTTACATGTGCAAGCAGTATTCGAAGTGCGGTCTCATAAATGCACTGGAAAGCACGTCAACCATCAGCCTCCAAAAGGCTAGACAAAACATCCACGTTATATGATAGTCATTACTGGCAACTTAATGTCATCAGGCGTTGGCAATAAAGTTATTGGGACTGCTGAGACCGAGGTTTACCCGTGGACTCACAACAGACTGCTCAAGTAGTCACAGCAGAAGCAGCCAAGCCAGTACGCTCTACTGTTTATTTATCATGGTTTATTGACTGCAATCACTCTGCTGAACATGTCCATAGTTGTCTCATTCGTGTTTCATTACCATAAGTGTTAACCAGGAAGATAAGTATCAGTAGTCTGTCAGTAGTAGTCTTGGACCTTCTCCAAACTAGACAACTTCAAGCCTATGATTTTTCTGACGAGGGTCAGAAAAACTTCGTTATTGAACCTGTATGGTGATATACTTTATGGCAGTACTTAGATCAAACTGAAAGATGCAGTGCATTGTTGATGTTTTTACTGTTTTGGTTTGTCTGCACAAAACTGGCGAAGAATTTTGAAATTTTGTTAGACAGTTGTTGTCGTTGGATAGGCTGTCATACAATCCAAATAATGTTCTTGAGCGACTGAAAATGTGGAGAAAATTAATCCATCAGGTGTTATCACCAGTCAACGAAAGTATGGTTATAATGAGGGAGCAGAAGTCAAAACATGAGGCTATCATAGATTTTCAGTCGCATTCGCTTTCTGGTAAGGCGACTACGAAAATAGAGGAGCGGAATCTGGAAGAGTCAGAAGAAAAATATAAATCAAAAGTAGTTCAACAAACTAAGGGGTAATAGGCTGCACACAAGCATTAACCATTATGTCATCCACTCAGATTAATGCAACACACGTTTAAGTGATGGCCAGTAAGCTTAAAACTTTGACTCACAAAGCGGTCGCATGCTGTTGCCGTTCTAAAACATATATGGTAAGTTCTAGTATTCGAGTAACACTGTGAATATCTAAAACAGAACGTCCTATCGGATTTCAAGTAGTCATAAAGTGAAAGAATTTGTCAAGCGATCGGCTTAGTTCCTATTTAAGACCTTGATTGTGTCTCACAAGTTGAACACTCAGTTTACCTTTGACAACGTGAGTCACAGCATGATATTCCTCTAAACAGATATTCCACTTCCGGAAGAGCAATGTGGTCCGGTTCGATGCCATCAGCATGCACGATGCATTGACACTCAGCAAGGTCTATGCCAGTGTCTGCCAGGTTTCCGAGGAGATGGACAAGTGCGTTGCGAGGACGGTAAGTTAGTCGCTTCAATCGTGATCACCTAGAACTGTGATAACAGTTTTATTGCAGTGGAATAAATAAACTAGAAAAATGACGTAAGGCTTTGGCCAAACTTGTAATGTTAAGATATGCTTGATTGGGATGAACGTTTGAAGTGGCTTAACTGGT
The DNA here is from genome assembly GCA_014338405.1 of Paragonimus skrjabini miyazakii. Taxonomy (NCBI): domain Eukaryota; kingdom Metazoa; phylum Platyhelminthes; class Trematoda; order Plagiorchiida; family Troglotrematidae; genus Paragonimus; species Paragonimus skrjabini miyazakii. The sequence continues at coordinate 102,911 of JTDE01001044.1, read as the reverse complement.
GAAAAATTAAGCTATCGGAAATTTTCTTATTATTGTATATTTCTGCCACCTCAATAAAATTCCACTTTCTGTGAGAAACACCATTAAACTTTAAACAGTCAGCCGCCCGCAGTTGTTATTTTTTACACCCATAAAATAAATTAAAATTGTATCCCAGGTGTTTAAGAAAATTGCTTTTATTTGCAAGTAAGATCATAGATACTATCCGTTTCAGAATGTTTCAAAAAATAATCACTGCATCGTATAGCCAAGAAAATTTAAGTAGTATGTGACTACTTAATAAATAATAAAAATAGTTTGACTTAAAGATGATGGGTTCAAAAAGTTTTGTTTCACATGTGTTTCATTGAAAAGGCGGCGTAATCATGCGTTACATGATTACCTGTCGTAAGTTATACCTCTTTGCCTTTCTCATGGTCTGTAGTCAAAGAATCTTAGTCATTACCTATTGCATTCAAGTTCCCGATAATATATTTTAGTCAGTTCTTATCATTAATAACTACCAATTGCCTAGTGAATGAAGATGTCACCCACTGACCTGAGTTAGCCCTTCAACTTTTAAATACGCATCCTGCTCTGATGTGCATTCATCCGTTGCTACCATTCAGTATGCACGTCAAACTCGAGAAAAAAAGAGTACATGCATTTGTTCAAATCCGATGTGGAAGCATCAACGGTCTGTGCTTAGCGTACGGTCCATCTAATTGACACAATGCGAACGCAGCGCGTATGTGTTATCGTCTCACGTACTACTGGCTAAACATGGCGTGAAACTTACTAAATGTTACAAAGCAATGGTTAAATTAAACGTTGCTCATAGGAGGAACACATGAGTCAGAAACAATGGTTACGGATTGGAAACGATGGAAACCTATGTTGGCATTAAAATTCCCATTGTTAACCCCAAGATTAGGAATTTCCAGCCCAATTGAAGTCATGGAACTCATTGAACTCGTTGACCAGTGTGCTGATTATTGATAATTAATAAAGGTCATTTACAATTCATAACTAATGAAGTCCCAGGTATTCTGTGAAAGCAAAAATTGTGACCAACTATGTGTGATGTACCATTTATATCAACCAAGTCGTAGACTATTTATCAACACCATTAAAATTATTAGGACCAGTATTTTGCATGACTAAGAGCATGAGTCACCGCTGTGGTTATCGGTCTATTGGAGCTTACGAATAGAAATGCAACAAAGGCTAGTGTGTAAGGATTAAGGAATAGCCAGAGCAACAATGGCGTTGAAACCCGATAGGCTAGCGAAGACGTAGCAAACATGAGTGGTACTGAAGAGAACTAACATTTCAACAGAACAATCAATTGAAATAACACGACTGATTAGGCGGCATAAAAGTACGCTTCTTTTATGGATGATGCAACCTTCCAACTATCGTGCTGTGCAACAAACTGAAGTGCTGTATGTATATGAAATCTGTAGTGGTCAAGGACAAGTTGTTGAACATCTCAAATAAACGTATGCGTACCTCACCAGGTTATCAATGACAACAAAGTGAACGAATGCAACTGAAAAGTTACAGAGTTCGAAAAAGTTACGGTAATCAAATAATTGGACTCAAAGAAGATGTTCACATGTATTTGGAATGACCACCGCAATATTCCAGACTACCAGTATCTCAGAAGCAGTGATGTTGCGGAGTTATCGTGGACTGCGGAAGAGCGATGGGAGTTGCGATAATGGATGCAGTACGAAGGAGAGAAAAACTGGATGAAAAATATGTGTAGTACCGTCAAGCGACTGCGTAAACAATGAAAACAACAGATTGGTGTGCACATCTTTGTACTGTGATGCAAGGTCATCTTAATCAATTTGAACAATATACAAAAGTAGTGCAAAAGATATGTTGTACAAAAACAAGGCAAAAGGGTTGCTGTACACAAGTGACGTACCGTTAGCAGGCAAAAATTAAAGTGAATTTTACAAATTCAGGTACGGATTAAAGGGACTGGATGCGTGAAACAAAAAGCGGAAAGTGACAGTTTTTCTCACCAACTGCCTGAAGGAGTGAGCGTCAACTGAGTTTGTGTATGGAAGGCTATTTCGTAAAACGTTATGGAGTTGACTGAACGTTTTCAGTCGTTGGATTACCGCTTCTGTATACGCAGAAATAATGGATAGAGACATTTTCCTTGCAAGAACTGCGGTGAAGTGATCTGCACTCCGTTATGGATGCCGTTCGATAGAAAAGATCAGGAGAGATATCCGTGATGATCTATTTTCGTGATGATTCCAAGAACCTGGACATCTGTGGAATCACCCGGAATATACGGCTGACAGAATTGTTTTTGCCGGTAGTTTTCAGGCGGGCAGTTTTGGAAGCATACGTAAACGTTGGTTAATGTCATCACCGACAAGCAAAGACTAGCTATTATGGACAGAGAAAAACGTACAAAAGCGCACAAACAGGCAGTGCTTCGGCTTTAAGTAGTCATCTACTGAATTGTTACAATTTGTTACAGGAACATGACCCGTACGAATCGATAATTTTGGCTATTTCTTAGGTATATCACCACAACCAGTTGTTTAAGTTTTACCTTCAATTACATCAACCGGTACATCCAAGACTTACCAGACATTCCGATAACTATCTCATTGAACGTGGCTATCTATTTCTTGTTAAAATTACAGATCCTTGTGCTCGCTGCCTACAGAACGAAGTGTGTGTGAACGATGTTTGTCGACCGACGGGAGTGAATTTGTGCGAAGGAATCAGATGCGGTAAACAGGCCTTTTGTCGGGATGGTGCTTGCGTTTGCAACGCGGGCTACACAGGCGATCCTATGGTTGAGTGTATCGAAGAGCGAGGTAGGTCACTACTCTGCAGATTCTGTTCATTCGTCTTGTGAATTTTCTGTTGGCTTTTTCTGTTAACCTCATGATCTGTTTCTTACAGCCACGTGTAACGTATGTTAGCCGCGTTTTTGACAGTGAGTGCAAAGAGCGTTATTAGTTTTTTACATACAGCTGTCGAAGTCCACGTACTTGCTAACTTCATTCGGGTGAGCAAAATGCGTCTGTCGAGTTACCCATCTTTTGGAGTTAAGGGGTATCGAACGCAACGTTAGACGTTTGTAATTATCACAATCACGTGACTTCGCCAGGAGAAGATTTAAAAGCGAACATTCTGTGAGAATGAATCGGTGGAACACGCATTTCACTATGTTTCACAGTAAACGATCACCTACACATGGAGAGTTGGCTCCTTGGTTTGATCGGTACATATCGAGTTTCATTTGTTTGATTACTTATTGTGCAGCTTCAAGATCAGCAAGCAATTCTTGTTAATGAATGAGAAGGCTAGTTGAACAGTCTTTGTTTGCGTAATATTCAAACAACGTGAAATATGCTAAGGGATATCTGGCACCACTATCTGTAGTTGATATATACTTCAAAAACATGATCTCGTTGACGTTTCTCACTAGACAAATGTTACGCTGTCCGATGTCATGCCAATGCACGATGCTTCGACGGCAGGTGTCGATGTGTCTCTGGTTATGAGGGTGACGGCTACTATGAGTGTAGGCGTCAACAATACGGTAAGTTAGAATACCTCGTCCAGAAGCTGCATGTTTGCCAAGAGAACTGCCTATCTGCTTCCCTATATCACGTATCCCAAGTCAATAAATTGTTCAAGTGCACGCTGATTTCTGCTACTTTACTTTCAATATCGTCACAGAAAAACAGTTCTTCACAAATGTTACCTATACAGTTTGCGCACACCTGTTCACAGTATCAAAGCGAAAGCGGAACTGAAATCACGTGTTACTCGCATGCGTTTTCTTGACCCCTCGAATTCATCAGCCACTTTCATTAAATTCATAATTATATCCGACTTTTTCGTCGCATACTTCCTTTTCGTGTGCTACATAACACAGTCTACTACAAACCACTTCTATCGACTATTACCGTCACTAATATAACGTTACTTACTACCGTTTACGTATAGAAGACCGTTGTTCCAAAGTTGCCTGTCACCCATATGCCAACTGCTATAACGGGTATTGCGAATGCATGCCCGGGTTTCAAGGCGACGGCCATACAGAATGCAAAAAAGTTGATCAGGGTGAGTGATCTTCTCCACATTGGGAAGAAGAACCTCGCACGCTTGTCAGCAACCACTATCTTCTGTTTAACGCATTCCTGACATTACGTCTAATTTGGCTGCATCGTCTCCATCCTACCCATCACGTATACCCAAATCGCTTTTACGTGTGTGCGTGTCACACTATGTACAAGTCTATATCCCGTATAGTTATACAAAAGCATCGATTGTGTTAAGCGTTTGACGTATTTTGAACTTAATTACACGACAACATTGAGAGCATCCGGAGACCGCACGTTTTGTCGACCCCCCCCCCGCACGTGTACCCCCTATAAACTGTTGTACTTCAGTGTACCATCCTACACACATGTGTGTATGTAACCTTTACAAACTGTATAGATCCGTGTAAAGGACTTCATTGTCACCGGAATGGCTACTGTGTAGGCGGAAGGTGCCGGTGCCGAGAAGGTTATGAGGGAGATGGGTATTGGGAGTGTCAGCGCGTCAACCCAGGTAAGCAGTTTCTTCCATCGAGTCATCTCTAACTAGTGATACAGCAGATAGCCTAGAATTAATAATTTCGTCACTTTCAAATCGATCATAGTGTCTTGTAAGAAACTAACAGGCTACTCTAGACATTGCCCCCCAGTTATCTGGAATCAACACCCTAAGCACTCGAAAGTCCAACTTAACCTGTTGAAGTCATCAAAATCGTGTCGTTACATCCCTCTAATATATAAATGTGTTAGCACAGTAAAATGAAGAGTGAATCTTACTAAGGGAACTCAGGAAGTATGTCAACTTTCCAACATATTTTTATTTGACAAAAAACATTTAATATGTTTACTTCCATCCAAGCAGAAAGTTAGCGTCTTTCGCATCAGAATTTGAACTTCTTCATGTTTTCCAACAAAATGTCTGGCATACATGCATAAGAAAAGATTCATTATATAGTACCATGAGACAAAATACTCACAGTCAATGTTTGACACAACAAGTAGAACTAAACTAAAATTCTCCGGATGAAACTGACCAGCATATCACGCTTTTTGTCTACAATGTTATGTGCTAATAACAGCGGTTTTGTAAGTGCCCTGGTTGAATCAACTAACTAACATAAATTTTTGGATTTCTGGCGAATGCTTTTGATTTGATCGTCATGTACCCGTCGTCTCTACCCTCCCCTCCCCTACACAGACCCTTGTGTTGTAATCGTATGTCATCCGAATGCAACTTGTCACAATGGCCTGTGTACCTGTCTACCCGGTTTCACCGGCGACGGTTACAGGGACTGTAGACTCACGAAGGGTGAGTACATGTGACCTGACCCAACCTGACCAGGCCTTTACGGGGCCAGAGTACATTTGCCCGGCCCAGTCATGTTTGCCTCAGTATTGTCCCGAGCGTGCATCCGTTTGCCATTCTGAACAAACCGAATAGCCTGGCTCCGTTTCCCCCATCAAACCTTTTAGCTGCTAGCATAGTTCTGCATAGTTTATTCATACTACTTATTCGGTATTCGCGGCTGTGTACGCATGTTAAGACTTGGCAAGGTAAACCATTTTACGGAACAAATATTGAGTGAACGTTTAACGCGTTTGTGTACTCCAGATTGAGGATACCTTCTAAAATGGAAAAATGTATGAAAACTCCCGCTTCACTTAATCCCAGCATGCCAGTTTGGAATAATATTTATTCAGGCTGCCAGTGTGATATCGGTTTACAATCCTTGAAGCCATGTTTCGCATGTGTGATATCTTCTTCCCCGTTCAGAGTTTAGTTGCTCTTGGGATCCGATTGCTTTTTATGGTTCTGCGCAAATGTCAGTTGACTGCACTCACTATCCCTCTACTGAGAATTCCATTTCTTACCACATCCGATAAATTCTTTCAGCAAATTTTTGGTAAGCACTTCCTTAAGTTTAATAATCTATTACTAGTATGAATAGGCTTATTCGGTCCCTCATAGTTGTGGAACTAAATGTACTTTCGTTTTTCGTATCACCTACTCCATGTTTGTTGTATGAAAAAGTGACAGACGGTTTAACTTAGACCTGGGTCGCATGAAGTTTTTGCTTACATTTTTGACAGTAGAATGTGGATCATACTTGGTTGTCTACTATACCTCAATTAAATTAGTGTTACTGTTGCGAATGATTTCGATCAGTTAACCTATTTCGGTGGCGTCGGTAATTACAATAAACAGTGACAATTTCTTAAGATTATCATCAATATGATGCTTTGAATTAATTTGTGAATGTAGAAGAAAAAGTTGAAAACAAATGATAATTATGCTCGTTTTGGTCACATTTCATCGTGGACAACCAAGCTTCCAAAGAAATATTTCGAGCATGTCAAGGCAAATATAAGAGATGTTCAATGAATAATGGGATTTGTTCGTGTAAGTGTCTGTGTAATAACCGAAGACTAGTAGTGTTTATATATCAGATTAGCTGGTATAATAGTAGGCCACATTTTGGCGACGGCAAGCGCGGACCTTGGAACGTGTGTGTGAGTGAAAAAGGTTAATAGAGACTGTGTAATTCCTGTCCCATTTGTGTCATAGTTGGGTCAGATTTGGAAAACTTATGTTCCAGACACCCGATAAGTACACAAAAGAAGACAAGAATAGGCACTACACCTTTTTATTTAAAAAAAAACGCGATTGATGAAGTTTTGTGCTCCAGTACATTAATACGATCACCTTGCAAATCCGCTACAGCAAGTCTTCACTGAAATAATCACCGGTTCATTTAAGTGGTTTGTTCCATGTCATACGTTAGGTGACGTTTATTTTACCAAACAGAATGACTATACGGGTTAATCCAGCTTAAATCCTAAGGAGATCCAGATGTATGTACTGAGGGTAAATGTAGAGAACATACCAGGAAATGATGGGTTTTCTCCTCTATCGTCGTGTTGAAAGCATGAGCATAAAATTATACTACTGTCCTCACAGTAGACCATCATAGTTTGAGAGCTAACGCTGTTTGTACGAAGGTCTTGGATCGATACAGCTCACAAGACGTGAAAAGGTTGCCACTATTTTAAATAGCTGTATGATTTCTCTGTTGAAAATGTCTCTTCGACGATGTTTTCTAGAGGCCACTAGATTTCTCGTTGTGTTCGAATCACACTTATGTTTCAAGAACTCTCCCATGGATATTCTTTAACACATGGAGGAGTTTATTCGATTTGTGCGTTGATCGACTACTATCACCGGATGCGGTGATGATGGTCGTCTGCACACTAATTACTCATGTAAGCCCTGAAAAACTACTGAGTGTAATATGACTTACGCAACCAAAAACTCAATTTAATAAGTGCTTAATCGGAAGTGAATCAATCAAACGCTGTTAGTTCATAGTGATAAACTTGTCTAGATATAAAAAGGGATGATTTTCTACTTAGTAGATTTTTGTTCCAGTTGTGAATGACTAACACTCTTGACTCTGCTTATAGTATTTCCGACCTCTCGATACTTCAACCGCGATGCGGATTTTCTTGATTTAGTAAAAGTGGTTTCCGGACATATCGACAGTCGGTGTAGTCGGTGGAGTGACATTTATATCAAATACTTTATGTAAAGCAGGGTAGTCTGTCTACTTTCCAAAGGGATTTTCTATTTGCAGTTTATATCATTTAAAGTCATTGTCTCGTCTATTTGAAGTTACATGACGATTCTGGGTGTCTATGATTGTGCACACAGTTTCAGATTATTACCGCAGACTTATTTTGTTCTTTATTCTTCAGTCGGTACTGAGAATATAACTTTAGCTGCATGTGAGAGTATGTGTCTATGACCCATGAGTGCTACCTTACAGGTGTCAGAAAATGGGGCTTCTAACATATTACCGCCTTTTAAGCACATTGAAAATAACGTCTATTCCACACACACTGTCATCGTGGAACATAACTTAGTAATGTTACTTGTATGGCCATGTTGGCTCGCTTATCTCAGTAAAGGGCAATAGACTCGACTATTGATCATCAGTGGGCAAACATTTAGGTAGGACCAGTAGGTGGATCACTAACTCGTTGTCGTCGAACTGAACGCAACTCAGTCGTCTATTCCGAATGTAGAACAGAAATTACTTATAAGTAGTGCTCAGACTTAGCCAGTTTTCCATCAAATCCAATCGACACCCATTCCTCACACAAGTATGTAAGCTTGTAATCAGTCCCCGCTGGATATTAGATTAATGTGCATTTACGTACCGTCATACTAATGATGAGATATGTAGAAGTCGTTTCTACCCTGAACGACTCACTTCACTCTACATGTGAAGGTAAAAATAACAATCAAGTATGAGCATTATGACTGGTAACAGTCAATTCTACGTGACAACATGGTCGGTTACCTAGACACTGTTTTTCATTTTGTCATTTTTTTTGCGTTAAGTGTTATTCTGTGAATCGTCTATTCGTTGACAATTATAGTCTCTCCATGCTGCTTTGATATGTATGCACTGTTTGCTAAGTATCGCGTTTGCTACTGTCCCATGTATTTTAACGGATTTGTCGCTTTTCAAGCAGAGAGGGTTATTAAAAAAGCAAAGCGGGTTTACCAATCACTTTTCATTAACCCTCCGCCCACGTCAGATCCATGTAGAGGTCTAGAATGTCATCATTACGCCAGATGTGAACAGGGACGGTGTCGTTGCATCGATGGCTACGAAGGAGATGGGCATTATGAATGTAGACCCATTCAACAGGGTGAGTAGCTTTCCTGCATGCTGCATGACGCATGTGTCGGCTGAGAGTCAGGAATGCAAGTCAGCTTACCCAAGCTCCAGTTAAAACCGACATAAGACACCTGACTAACAATACTTCTTTGTGTTCGTTTTCTTTCGCGGGCGGGGGGCAATCTATTCCATCTGTTCACAGACCCATGCGCTTACGTTCGATGTCACCAGAACGCATTTTGTGTGAACGGACAATGTCACTGTGAACAGGATTATGAAGGGGATGGTTACCACGTGTGCAAACGAAAATCCTATGGTGAGCGAGTCGTGTACGACATGCGTGTGGGTGTACTTATTCAAGTGTAAAGTATGCTGATGTTTGGACTACATTATACAGATCTGTATTCTCTCCCTGATAAAGTTCCAATAGAATGTGTGTTGTAAGAATGCCGACGTTCTTATTCAAACAGTTTCCGTTGAGGAAACGGCTTTCCTTGGTAGCTTAGTCCTTTAGTCCAAAAAGTGAGTCCATCGGCCCGATGGCTTCAACAGGGTCACTAACCTTTGGTAGTTTGCGCACTTAATTACCGCGGACATCCTATGAAACTCTGAATACACGTTTGGATACAATTTGAACAACGCAGTTTGCAACACACATCATTTGCTGCCATCTCCACACACATAACTTTCATTCATTTACCCGAATTCGACAACACCAACAATTCCATATTTAAAATGAATCTTTTCGTAATAAGTTCTTTTAGTTCGAACAGTTGGCGTAACTGAGTAATACTCACCAAACTCTTCCAGCTTGTCAGAAAATAGACGACATATTGACTGAACAGCTATCCTCTTATACTGTGTGAACCTTCATGTGATTCGTCCTTCTTGAATTGAAAGAGTCAGTCATTAGACTGTGTTGCAAATTTAATCGACCCTCAAATTTCCAATGTTTGTCGATCAGCACGCCAACGTCGACGAATTTGTCTTGAATCGGGTCGACGTAAGGATAAATGAGAGATGTTGACCGGTTGAATGACCGGTATTCAGCTACAGACACATGTTCAATGTTGGCCGATGCGTCCATAGCAAAATTAAATTGCGTGCGGGCAATCATCGTCTGCATGTTCTCAAAAGTAAAGCCAGTGTGAGTCAGGAAATGCAGTTCCGATCTACTTATACTTATTGGATATGTGTGGGCTGGACACTGCAAACCACCCAAATCAATTTTTGTTCAGGACCGTATGGCAGTTCAAGTAGCCCTCAGTTCGGACACCAGATTTGAAAGTAAGTTATTAGGAACGATCAGTCTTCGGCACATAGACAGCAACGCGGACAAACGTCAGATGAGTCTGAATTTGGCCGGTTGTAGGTGCGCATTACAGTTGTTTGTTCAATCTGGCGTTGTATTTAGAAACTGTGTGAACCATTGGCCTATTGTTAGATTATTTATTGTGTTGTGAACTGGTTTTCTGTTGAGATAATTAAGTTCTGATGATACGCTCATTCACGGTGATTCGTCTTCGATTTCGTACCGAGAGGATAACACATGTATGGAAGGAATGATGTTTGGGACAATGCCAGTATAGATATTGATGAAGGTGTTGAAAGTGTCTGGTCGGTCAATGCGATCAGATGGACAGTGAGCTTAGGTGATTTGTCCTGTTATTTGCACAACCATCGCACTTTGTCGTACACAAGCTTGACACACCGTCACATTGGCCTCCTGTCGAAATCTGAGCATCAGACAGCTTATAGACAAACAAATGTATGACAAGAATTAGACCGAATTTGCAGGGCAACTGGTCATCTTACGAAATTAACTTCCAGATTACATTCGCTAGTCATGACTGAAACTTGGTAATCAGGAAACAATCATTTATGCACACGACCTCCATGTTATATCAGATTACTTGAGATAACGGATTCCTACATGTGTATCGTCACTGTCCACTGTCTTTGACTGTATCAAATGATATTCAGTGGTTGGCATTTTTCATGTACCCATGCACTACTTGGCAAGAGTACGTAAAAATAGTGTTGTTGGACAGTTATCAATTCGGTTAGTTTGCAATATATTGCTAACCACTACGACTGTTTCCTACTTAACCGTCATACTAACAGTACACTCACATACTGCGGAATCTACTGTTGATGAGTAAATGATGTTATATCATATGGCGTCACATGCTCACTTCTTAGATCTGTGTGAAGGAGTCAAGTGCCACGCCAATGGTTACTGTCGCGAGGGTCGATGTCTTTGCCATGACGGTTTCGAGGGTGACGGCTATTGGGAGTGCAAGCGTCCAGCTGGTGAGACTACATGACCAATCTCTGCTTATTCATATGCGTGACGCATCGTGCAACGAAGATTTTTAAGCGTTCAAAAAGTGAAGCATGCAGCTTGCTATCTTTTTGTTCGATGACGTGAGCATGTCGTTAAAGCTTGCATGAGATCTGCCGTAGTCTCATTAATTTCCGATGGACAGTTCATTTAGGTTTCATCACAAATAGTTTTTACTCTCAGCATTTCGGCAACAACAAACGGTTTTATCCTACTCAACAGTGGAGAAAAGTCTCGAAAGTCCCTATCGAATGAAGCTGCAAACCAATAAATAGTTTCGCTTAAGATGTCCGCACCACACTTAGTATCAATGAAGTCAGGTAGTTAAGGCGTCATGTTCAGCGTGTGATTTATAAATCGGTTGAGAATAACACTGCGTTACAAACAGTCTCAATCGAATCACCATTTTCGCTTAAATTGTAAAACAACGTCAACGAGGTTACTAAGATTTTATAATAGACACAATTATGAAGCTCATTAGCTTCGGCTAGATTTTACCTAACACTGGGAACTGCATCCCCTTATATGACTTGTGTCTTGCTACCTAAATTATGAAAGCACCACAACAGCTCACAATTATTCCGTTTGAACTCGTAAACTAGCCCATACAAATGCATCCTATAGAACATATCGATTGACCTGGGAAACAAACTTGTTCTGCAGCACGTGCCAACTGTTTATTTTTGAAGTCCAACAACGTGGCTGCCATCAGTGAAATTTTATTACTGATAGATAAGTTTGAATCCGACCGAAGCTACCGCTATTCCCATATTCGGGTCTCTTTTATAGTGAAAAGCCTGCCACACTACTTATAAGTAGGCAAAATCGGTTGGTTTTCAGGCTCCGATCTAAACAATCACATAAATAAGTTGCAAATAGACGCTGCTGGGGTACACGTGTGCACATACTGTGAGAACTCAAGGTTGGGGAGAAAGACATTTGAAGGTTTATGGAAGCCGTGAAGTTTTATTAGGTTCACACAGCCATCCAATATAAAAGGAAACGCGCAGTAGGCAGATTTTCTAAGAACTTCGAAATGTAAGAGAAAATATATTCCTTGGATGGAGGTTTGCTATTGTGAATTTAGGGAGACGGTGACTTACGCACATTTTATACACAACAACCAATCTGCAACACGACTGGTCGAACAAACCGTAGCGAATAGTCAGTCTGGAAGTTTGAGTAGGTGGATAAGAATTAACGTCAGATAGACACAATGCAAATGAATCGTCAGTTTTAGGCCTCATAATCTGTAGTCTCAAGGTTCCGCGTTTACTCAAAGTGGTCGTATGTCAGGCTCCACATAAATGCTTAGTTGAACAAAGAGTGAAGCGAAGGATGTGCTTATGCGATATACAGATGCGAGGTATGAAAATGTTTATGAGATTGCATTCACATTTGTAATTATAATCTTAAATAGTAATCTTGTTATCGGCGAATGCAAACGGAAGAGGTTTCAAAACAATCCCGTAAGACAGAATACGCAAGCATATAAGCAATACGAGTACTCAGTAAACCATGAGCACGATTTAATAAATTATATTATCCAGATGACCACCGTATTCCGTGCCCGTGGTTTACGAAAATCGGTAAGTGCTAGTAGCTGTAAACGACTTCAAAAAACATTAAAGTTTAGTCTAACCGTCGCAATTTTATGTGACTATGTTCATCTCGTAAGCCATCTAGATGCGCTGACAAAAACATACCCCATTACCTCGAGATTTCTTAAAGATTTAATCCTCATTTGGTCAGTGGGACGAGCCTAAACAGCTAGTAACTTTACAAAATTCATCATCTTGTAACTGCACATTGTGAAGGCACTAGATAACAGTATAAAGCAAAAAGAGGCATCATAAAAACCGTGCAGGTTGGGAGAAACATTCATGTTGGTGAACAAAGACCTTGTGAGACATAAGTACAGTTTACGCAACCAAGCTATAAAACAGTGCCTAAGCGGTAAGTTGCACTTTATTTCTTCGTGTGAATAAGTCCAGGTTGAATAATAATTGGTACATTTAACCACATCGGCTGGATTTGGGTAATAATGTGAATTCTAGGCACTGGACCGAACATCCTAATTTTATTGGGCTGTTACCACCTGTACGATCACTTGTTGAGTAATTAATACCGCAACCACGTGCCCCTTTGGTCATCCCGAAGATTCATAGGTAAATCAAATACTGTGGAATGCGTATCACCTACTGTCCATTTTTATTACACAAAATTTCTTCCATTCTTTTTTTAATGTATCAATCTGTTATGCTTAGTTAGTGCATGACTATGTTAACTTATAGAGGCGTTTGACACAAAAGCACACGCTTCTCTGTATATCCATTTGTTATTTCCACCCCGCCTCAATTACTAGTTATTGTACAAGTTAAAATGCAACGAGTTTGCAACTGCGTGAAACCCCCGCATGTTGTGTGTGTGTGTGTGTGATTGAACGCATGATGAATGAAAACAACGTTCAGCACTCCGGGTATGGTCACTGTAACAAATAGGGACGATTCAGTTGACTGACAAGCAATTGTCGTGTTGTTCTAAATCCGAAAGTGTCACTCCTTATTTCAGTTCCAGACTACGTAGATTTGTGTACCGGAGTGAAGTGTCATCCATATGCCTACTGTCAAGATGGTCTATGTATATGCCACGAAGGTTTCTGGGGGGACGGCTATTGGAATTGCACACGTTCTCACAGTGAGCCTGCACATAGAGCTTTCTTTCAACACCAGAGGCATGCTTCAATGATAGAACCGAATGAATCGTATACCGCCTTGAGAGTTCCCTCCATTTAACAGGTCATGCCTTCATTTATCCATACCGGCTGCATGTGCTCGTAATATTAGCCCATCTAAAGCGACACATTACTTGACAATATCTAGAATTCAACTAGTTCTTTCTTACTCGAAAGTCATCTTCTCTTTCCCCAAATTAGAAAATTTTGAAACAGGACATATCTCGACACAAAGTTATCGGAGCTGTAAATTGTTTTTGGTGGGTCCCATGTTATAAGGTTTAGACCAGTTACACATCGTGCACTATTGTTCCTAAATCGTTATTGATCACAGTAATCAGACAAATTCCGTCTTGTTCATTAAGACCGTTCAAGTCATAAATACTGTAAAAATGACCGTGACAGTATTATGAAGACTATACAAGTATGGTTGTGTGTTACTGATGTCAGCTCAGTTCGTGATGAAACGTTTACAATGTGAATGCCACGCTGTACGAATAAACGAATTGCAAAATCACCAACCAGAACTACCAAACTCCCAGTGTTTTCAACAATTATCCGTAAGCAGCAGGAGATTTTGTTTGAGATAATTTGAACATCATGATTGCGTCTTTCGTACTTACGTAGATTGCTTCGCCAACCCCCTGCGAAAAGAAACACTATAGACGAACTTCGCTCTTGTTAAATCTCTTCATCAGTGTATTACAATGTCGTTGCCAGAATGTGAATTCCGATCAACCTGAGCATTACCTGAGGGTGAGTGTAGCTGAACGTTTACACGCAATCATTCGATCGTGCCTCATGTGGGGTTAATTTTGTGGTCATCAACATGGTTGCCGCATGAAGGCGTGACCGGTGTTCCAGTCCTGGTTGTAGCAAAATGTTTTGTTGACAATCTCTAGTAAAAGCGGAATTGGAGTATAGTGCTTCTTGCAGTAAGCGGCTGTCGGAAAATCTGATATCAATTTATATGTCCAACAATCTCACGAGTTGCTTATTTTATACGTTTGTGAACACTGAAATTTAGCTGTTGGAAGGCGCATCTCCTAAAAAATCCGTCAGGACGAACCAAGTCATATCGATTGATAGATACGGTTTCGGGTGATCCTATGCCGCTCAGCTAATTAGACGATAGCCGTGTGATCGATCGCCTTTAAGTTATCTGAACTGTTTTCCTGCGTATGCTTTTTGATGTCTCCTGTGACGTTATTTGTTCTAATGCTCTGAATGTCATACGTGATTGTTTCATTTGATTCGTTTCGCGTCTTGTCTAAGATGTATGATGATTACCTCGCCTTATAAGTTTAGATACCTATGGCCTAATTCTGACTTGGGCTTACAATTAGTCGTGTAACCATGTCTTCTTCTCGGTTTTGAGTCAAACTACTGAGCGCGTAATAGAAAGGGATGATCCAATATCTGCACTGTTTCAGTTCATCACTCCCCCATTTAATGGGGCTATAAATTCGCTCACAGTTATTCGCATCTCTCGCAGTCCGCAAAACTTTCACTCAGCTTCTTTAAAAAGAAGCTTAGTACCCGTTTTGGCTCTGGTTACAGCCCGTTAGTATTCATGCCCAGATTAAAACTCTGACGATATTTTCATTAGCAAGTTTCTAGTAAATTGCTTATTTACGAAAAGATCTTTTCGAGCTCGAGTTCGAGCTGACTGGAAAGTCTATGGGAATATGAGAAATTTGATCATTTGAGAGGCTTGTTCAATTGACATTAACGTAAACCTTACACTACTCACCAATAATTGAAATAATGCCCAACAGGTTACGGATTTTTGTGATTCCAACTTGGAGAGAAATCCTAGTCGTGAGATCATTCACCTGAGTGTAATTAATCACCTGACAGGATAATTATAGTGTCTCATTTCGAGGCGATCGGTCAGTCTGACCATTACTGTCAAAGGAATGTGGCTAAGCACTTGTATATGATTATTTATTCGTTTTTAATATGAAACTACTGATGTTGTAGTCAAAACAGTTTTCCCTTGACGGCGTGGCCAGAGTTTAATTCTCACCGGCAACAAGGATGTACAGTATCGATGAGCTCTAACATAGGTGAAACTCTGAAATCGGGCTTCGTTTTGAAACAGGCTGACTAGGACGTCCATAAAAATATGAGAACTGCGAGCAGTTGTGTGGATTTGCCAGTTCCTGTTAGTTGAAAATTAATTTCTTTCAATTACCAAGAAAGTTATGACGTGTTATAACTAGTTATCTGGCCTGATCGTCTTGGTCGACGACTGCAACACACGTTGAGTAATGCTCTGAAGGAAAGCATCACACTGGCTGGTTCATGCTTCTTAATATGCCCGAATCGATCATTTGAAACAGCTGAAAAATCTTCTCGTTTTAAATTGAACACCACCCATAATTAATCGCAGCCTTTGAATTCATATAAGCCTTTCGGTTGGCTCGTTTCGAAGGACAACACTAGACTCGAACTCTTGTTAGAAATAATCATTACTTGTACTTGGACGAATGCGCTCAAATTTACGGCACATTCCTTTGTTATTGTAAAGACAAGAAAAAGCTGGGTTCATATTCCATCAGAATGTTAACAATAGAGGGCTTTCAAGCGGTTTATCTGAATGAACTGAACATCTGATCATCCGATCAGTAATAACTAGAACACTTAAGCCTGAAGGTTTGATGTAATATATGTAAACGGCACCATAAAAATCTCTTGTACATCCTCAACTTGATGATGGGTTTATTAAGCCAAATTACCGGAGAATCCGGTGACGCTCACACTGTAGGTTACGACATACATAACAGACCACTATTAGCTTAAAAAGCAGAAAATCAACCTGGATAAAGAAGATGCAAGAGAATGTTACCCGTGTGACGTCTGAAATAACGAACTTGTCTTCCTTGATATAGTCGTCGATAGGTGGTCACTGATGGTCAAAGGTTGCGTTTCAGTTATTTATCTGTCACAGTAGGACTACGTTTATTTCGCAAATTCAAATTTTGAGAAGGGCTAGATTTCATACCAGATATTAACGCAATTGTGTGATCCAACTAATACACTGAACTGGCGGAGTTTTCATCTGGTCTGTGGAACTGTATAATTTTTTCAAAGAATGGGACAGCATTAGTGCCTTTGCTTTTGCAATGTCCTTTCGTTACGTGTCAAAAATGTATACATACATTTTAAAATAATTTGCACGAATATCATCTGATTTATTTCACGCGCGCACCACTTGCAGGTTGTAGTCAGAATTGTGTTACTGCCACTTTTGAAAAATTGTAGAGTAAAACAAACGGAATGATCTCATGATTAAATATTCTAGTCAATAGTGATTTTGGTTCTAAGGCATATACTAACTAAATTTGGTACAGTAAACTTTATTTTTGCGAGCAGTTTGTCACTGGATCAAATACTGATGGCATAATGATGTAAGCAGACTAAACTTCGAGGAAATTAAATGATTCGTGATTGAGTGTTCACCGGCCGAGAAGCAATCACGTTTGATGTGATTCTCAAAAATCAGATAGTTATTGGTTGTCAGATTCAACTTGATGAGGTACGCTTATTGAACTTTTGATTTTCCAGTGTTGATCAGAAGTGGTCATTTGTGTGAACATCTGTCCCAGTTGCACTCTCGAACTACACTGTGCACAATGCGGATTTGCGTTCGTTTCTAGTGGTCTTTTAATAACAAACTGGGAAAAACTGAAACCAGTACACTTTATTGCTTAGCCTCACTTTTTACAAAAGCCTGCTCGTAAATTAACCCATTAAGATCAATAGGTTATTCTACATTTACGAGTGAATTCACCGAACTCATAGCATATTCTGAGTAATGTTCGGTTGAAAGAGTGAAAACAATCAGCTCTGTTCATTTAAATTTGATTATTCGGTTATGTTTAACGAGGGATCCATGGGCTAATAGTCATCAGGCTTGTCTCGGAACTACGATTCAGGCAAGAATGTATAGTACCGCTCGTGCAACGAGCAAAACAATGAAGTATGGTGACTTTTGTAAACTACGGCATAGAAACAAATTTTACGAGAAAGAAGGGAATATGCAGCAGTTTATGGTTGAAAGGTGTGAAATAAAATTTTAAACGCTCACCACAACTGAAGCAAGTCCGCATCAGCTAGAGCAAAGGTTGTCTTCAGTGTTGCAAGAGTATGGACCAATTTCATTACAAATGATAGCCGGTGCATTGGCGTAGATATTAGATATCCTACCTTCAAATAATGCTGTTAATAATAAGGTCTTACGTTAGACAAGTATTCTATGTTTGATGTCCCAGCTGTATATCACATAAACTAGCAATAACTAAACAAGCGGTTGATTTATCCAGATTTTTCTGACGGTGTTACTGTTATTAGTTAACGTATCTTTTTCCTGACTATTCAGTTAGGGCATACCATAGTCCATAGAAATAGTTTAGCCAAAAAATCAAGATTACGGTGTGATAACCTCAGTAGGCACAACATTATGAAGCCCATCCTCTTGGGAATGTTCGGGGTAAGTTCGCCTTGCTCAGTGGAGTAAAGGGTCAAACAATTTTGCTTTGAAAGTTGATATTTCGTCCATTATTTGATCCTGTGAAATGATGTTAAAGTTTTGCTTTAGACAATTAGTTTGAGTTGCAACCAATCTAAAATGCTTGGTACGTACATGTTCAGGAGTATACATGAAAGTTGATTGTGGAGTATGTTGGTTCACCGTAACATTGATGTAACACAAACGAACGTTTGTTTCATAAGAGACTGCTTTAAAAGTCTTCATATAAGCCTGTATTAGATTATACCCATTACTATAACAAACTGAATTGGCGATCAGTAAAAATAGTTTCTATCCACCGATGTTCTTCACTCAATCTTTCGAAATGTGACCGGATAAGTCATAGTGACTAGCCGTTATTAAAATCAGATACTGGAAATGTGAGAAGGTCAGCTTGCCCCTATATACTAGATTATATTATAAATTCTCAAAGCAAGATTTTCTAGGTAACAAGTGTTTACAGGTCGAAATTTGCTGGAAGCACACAGGAAGTTTCAAGGTTGTTGCCACCTTGCAGCTATGAGTACCCGACGGGCCCAGGATGAGTAATATATTATTGATCCCACTTGTGTACATTGTGAACTCCAGGTGGATTTGAACTAGTTAGAGAAACAGCATACCATTACTTAATCAGCTGTTTGTCATCCTAATCATGAAAACATGTGAAATCTACTAAATAACTTAGGAAATTGATTTCATCTACAGGATTTTTTGAACGGTTAAAGTTAGAGTCTATCAATTCCGTCGCTGAACAGTGAAAGTGTGTTGTTGAATTTCGACAAAGTTACTATTACAAAAGAGACCCGATTGCAAATGTTTGCCGTGATAGTCAATTCTTCAAATCATTTGATAGATTCCATATGGTATGATATGAAAGAGTGACAGGAGGACAATATGAGACTTCTTATCTCCCTTAATAGCTTTTCAGTTCAAATGACACAGCGATAATCACAAAAGTGCACGTTGTTCTTGTTGCAGTTCTGAGTCTAGCCAAGGCCTATGTTGAAAACGTTTGGTTTTCGTCTGAATTAATACAGTTGCTACTTTTACAATTGCAGCCGAATTCTTTACTTTTTGCCATATCAGGTTGTACAAGCAAACATGTGATATGCAGTACAAGTTTATTTCAGCATAGCAGTCCACGACAACTGATAAACTACCGTGTCTGACATATTTATCTGGCCCAGTTCTGTTGTGATAAATAACGGCTCTTAAAGTGGGTTTTCAATTGAATAAATTCACTGTGCCTGCAATCTGTTAAAATTCATCGCAGATTATTACTGTAAATCATGTTCACAAAAGTTCCCAACAATTTCTGTCACATAGTTTCATGTGATTCGTATCAAAATATCAAGGTTGACGTAGATCTACATTTATCTGAGTGTGCCAATGGTTTTGCTCCTCGCCTATGCATTAACAAACAAACACACACGTTCGCATATCATGTATATGTGACAGCAACACAATATTCGTGTATGTTTGTCTTATCTGTTTTTCTTATCACAATTTATCTTCATCGTATGTGTGCTCCTCGAGGTCTTCTTCAAAAAGAGTCATATTTAATTGCTTCACATGAACAACTTATCAGTGTGCCAGAGAAGTGGTAGAGGACAAGTTGGACGAAGTATATACATAACCGTAAACGAACTTCAGAAAATTTGAAAATGCCCCAGAGCAATTATGTGACCAACGAAATTAGGGCATATCTTCATTCTTGTTGGCTTTCCGGACTGCTGATATTTGTTTTACTAAATTAATTATAATGGTTAGAAATTTTTGACACAAATCGCTCTCCAGTAGCAACTGTAAACGCAGAAAAAACCTACCAGGGTGTCGGGTATAAAACCCCACATTCTCTCAAACCATTCCAGCAGTTCTTTCAAATTGACTGCTTCTAGACTAGGTGTAACCAGTTTAATGTAGTAGCCATCAGTAGTATTAGTGCAGGCTAGTCTGCATAGAGTTTTTAAGAGTAAGTCATAAATCCATTCACCGAGAAATTGTGTGTTTACTGCTCCTTTTAATTTGTATTTTGACTTGCACGATAATAGGCAGGTGGTATAATTTAAAAAAAGAAATTTTCAATTTTCGGGTGTATTCGCCTCAAAAGTAATGACGGATAATGAATTGTGTTTTGCGAACAGATAGTAACAAGCCAGACTGTTCATTCTCCTGCGGTTTCCTTCGACTATACCAATCACACTTTCCACTAGACTGCCAGCTGTATGCCAATATTATGAATTTATTCAGACGGTTGAACTAGTGTATTACGAAAGCAGTTTATGTTTTCAAAACGAAACAAACATTTCGGTCACCGGCACGATTTAAATTTCAGTTATTTATTATATCTCGGATAGGAAGGTATGGTTCTCATTAGAACTACAATGTCTTTCAGAATTTATGTACATTATTAACAATATTACTAGTACTAGCAACAGTAGCATTACCACTGAGGTTCTAATCGTTGAGTAAACAAAGAATTAACATTAATATGTCAATGCGATAGTCTACTTTAACTCAATTCAGACAAGAAAATGCGTAAAAACAGGCGAATTACAGCTTTATCCCACATCTTCTAATTGCGGATTATATGTGAGAAGTGTGTCAGCAAACAGATGCAAAATAGCTTGCACGAATTGAATTTGTTTTGAGGCTAGCCTATGTGACTGAAACAAAAATCGAATAACTTTTGAGTAGCAGTTTACTGTCGAACGAAATATATTTCTGATCAGTTTCTGACTGCATTTAATTACCGCTAAAAGATCCGCTATACACAAATATCCAGTGGACACTTGTGTAAACATAATCTGTTGTTGCAAGGAAGTTTGTACCCAGGTAGAAACATACGTAAAACCGTTCACATTTGACCTTAAGAATGTGTTTATCCAGTACCATCCAATTCATTTTCTGTTGTTCACCAATAATAACTATGTACAACATCCTGGCTTCTAACGGATTTCCTTTCTAGGCGAGTTATATGGAAAGCATACATTGTGATGTTTCAGAGGTAAACGCTCTTTCATGTTATAGGCGTACAGTTTTTATTTTTGTTCTAAAAGGAACACTTCATATTCGGTTTGGTCCACATTTCATGTACAATGACTGAAATGCCCGGATCTAGATTCTTATGATGAACCCATCTATCCCAGAAACATCACTTGTGATATGAAAACTAAGTACGTTACTATCTTCTGTTTACTCTGATGCTTAGGTGAACGCCATCTATATTACGACTACTCTCCACTGGTACTGTAGAGGGGTTAACAAATTCAAATTGGTCACAGTTCATCACACGCATTTTCAGACAATTGTTTGTTGATCTAGTAAAGCTCATTTGACAGGAATTCAGATAACCCAAGTTGTTTCAGTCTCCAGCATAAAGTAACTAGTTTCCCAACAGGGTTAAGCTTTTTCCAATGATTTAGCAAGAAACTCCCGTTTTCAGCATGCGTTCATGTTCGTGATGTTTTCTCGACATTAAAAAAGACTAATACGTCATTTTTGCATTTATTTATTACTACTGGACAATGCATACCCAGTAGATGACAGGTACACGATCCACTTTGGGTTGGACCTCCACCCTGTGAAATAAAACGGATCATTTGACGTGTCCTAACTTGTTCTAACAGGCTGATCCGGTACCAAAATTAAATTAACAGCTGTGTTCAGTTCACATAGTCACGGTCCGTTAAGATGGGCTCGGCATCAATCGTCTGGTCACCCATCACGTGACACAGAGCGAACAATCTATGTGCTCCCATTTCACCTGAAAGTGTTGGGTAGCCAGCACTGACTACGGATATTTAGAAAAGAATAAATTTGAAGTGCACCAATGCAAATGCTGGTGACAGCTCGAAAAATTTCCTAAAAGTTGGGAAAGTATTGGTAACGTTCTAATGGCTATGGTTGCTGTTAGTAAGCGGTCAGGCAAATCTAAATTGTGACGATCGGAGTTTATGCTTGTATTCAGATGGTCATTCGTCCGAATACTGATCTGTTCACGTACCAGTGAGCTATGTCACAGAAAAGAGTTTATAGGAAGCAGCGAAGATGACATGCTGTCACATTTGCTTCTACCTTTTATGTTAAGATTTGGCTGCTTACTAGACCAAGTACACTCAACCAACATGTGGAATCCTAACTGAAGCCATTTTGCAGTCACCTACGTTATTTTGAATACACGTTTCTGTAAGTTGAGTTTGTGTGGTTGTTCACAATAATATAGCAAACTTTTCGCAAACGAAGTAAACCAACTTACTTAACACCCTGAAGGTAGCTTGGTACTGAATCTTACGTCACATTTTGCAATGGGAAATAATTTGAAGGAACGAGCTTTCGTCAAGTTATCATAATAATATGTCCAAAACAAGTTTTATTGAACGAAATTCACAATGAATTATCCAATATAAGACCGTGTTTCATGTAACGATGTGTTGTATCACCATTGCAATGTCCCTGTCGCAGTAAACGATGTGATTTTTAATCAGTCTACGGGAAGATGGTGACGTTAGTAAAAATGTAAATCGTTTTTGAGCGGTTCGGTTGAAATAAAACGAAAGAGACTCTTTTAGTTTACAACACGTAGACAAACACTCTTCTACTATGGTTTTTATATCGTAATAACGCATTAAATATATACTACGGTGGATTTGTTATTTATACATCTGAATAATTTTCAACAAAGTTAGACTGTGATTTTCAAGTGAACTCCCCCGAAAATCATCAGTCAAAGTTCCCGGTAAACATTACAAGTATAAATGGTTGATCAACCAAAAACTCAACGCCGATGATCGAATGACAAACAGTTTGGTTGTTTGTGGGAAATAAGCAAGTCAAACCAAAGATCTACGCTAGCCAACTTGTAAGTAAGAAGGTTGTTTAAATGAGGTCAATTTACACAACATTTTGTTCTCAAAGCATTGAAAATAACTAGCCAACTGAGTCTTGTAGATTCGAGTTGTTTAGCCACTCGTCAGCTTAACCGGGCTGGAAGCTAATGATTGGCGTCTACCGTCATTGATTCTCATTGTGTGATACTTAGTCTGCTGCGGAATAGTAGAGTCAAAATACTCATTTACAAAACGTCACCAAAACAGTTAGAAAGATGCTGTTGACCCTGATTAAAATCGAAAGTTCTTCTAATAAACACCTGTGATTGGGGTGATATAAAAAGGTTCCAAGATGACAAACTTTCTGACTTTTGGCCTTTCAAGTAAAAGGAACGATTCACAATTGCTATTCGAACTACATCAGTTAGGATGGATGACCGAGACCAAAAAACAACAGCGCAATCAATGAGGACACCTTTCATTTGTTTTACTGGGCTTTAGACTCGTAGTATAACTGCTATTTGCGTTTACTTCAGGTCAGAAACTTGAATCAGTCAGTGTTTGCCGAAAGCTACCGTCAATACACGCATAATAATCGAAAATGTCACTCACGCCTTAAATCCAGAGTTAGCCAATATAATAAAGTTTATGAGTTTGTCTGAAAAATGAATTTATCTTCATGCCCGACTTATTTATTACTGAATGCGTATAGTGTAAAAACAAAAAGGGGGAAAAATATAGAACTAATGGAAGCGATTGATGATCTGATGTTATGCAGAGCTATGCAGAGTTGTCTTACACGGAGTACTTTCAATAGTGACTGTGAGTGGCACTGAGGGCGCTTCGATTTTCCTGCTTGGTAACTTAAATCGGACCACTTGCCTTCAAAGTAGTCGGATCAAACACACGGTTTGTCCAATAATTATCTAGTCGCAGAATATCGACCGTCGCCGATACACTTTAAGACTGCCGAAGCTGTCAACGCAGTTCACTTGTGTTATCTTCATCTTTTCTCTCAACTCTTTTTACTGTTCTCTGTCCATCACAACGTAATGGATAGGCCAGTTTATTAGCATGTTTCATAAGCGGATCGAGTACAGTAGAACGGGAGCTGAAAACGCAACGGACGATACGAACAGTTTCTCTTTTCCTACACAACATAACAATGTATGGACAGGAGTAAATACGAATTCCAGTCAACACTTGAAAAGACTTGTTATTTTTTTGTTACACATCATTCACCCGAAGTGATGATAAGCAAACGCCAGTTACTGTATCAACGATAAACATAGTGACGGTGGCTTAGTTTCAGGCTGGTTGATCAATTAGGCTGACAAAGGTTGGCAGTATCTCAAATGACTGGATCTCAGCCTACTGGTCTGCCCTACAGCAACAAAAGCGAATATATGAGCCTAGGGAATTTAATTTCGGTTTGGTTAACGTTGATCACTGGTTTTACACGTTTCTGCTCAAAAGTCATACATCATTCGATCACGATTTTGATCAGTGTCAGTGCAATTTTTACTATTTATATGTTACTTATGAGTAGCGTCATAAAATTAGGAAATTTTGTGTTTCAATGTTGCAGTATATACTTTAATCCATCCTTTGCAACGTTATATACCTCATGTCGAACATCACCCACAATTGATCGCAGCAGTCGCATTCCCATAGACTTTCCAGTTGGCCACCTTCAAACAGAGGAAGCACTAGACTCGAGTTTCGCTCCCATTAGAGCTCGTCAGTAGTGCATAACATCGCCACTGCCAGGATATGTACCACGGCTACGCTGTTCATGAGGCAACCGTGTTTACTACTGCGCCACTAACCTCACGTTAGGCACGACCGAATTATCATATGTGAACGCTCAACCACTTTCGCTTGTGAGTAATGATCACTCACAAGAGAAAGTGGTTGAACGTTCACATGTGATAATTCGGTCGTGCCTAACGTTGACTGCAGCTATTATTTTCATAGGTTTTTCAGTAAGAAGTTCTGTTCTACAGGTAGCTACTTAAATTGGCATCACACAGGAATTCGTCATCTTCACACGCAACGACCTAATTCCTTAAAGAACACTGCTTCTTTGGTAAACCTATTGTTCCAACAGGTCGTAAAAATATCTCGTTTCATCTATCCTTTTTTAACTTGTGATGGAAATATTCCTATTCTGTTAAATATCGTTAATGGATTGGCTTTACTAATGGGTCAGTCATCAAAGCGTCTAATTATATTACAGTTTTCTATGAAAATTGTAAGGCACCTTTGTCCGTTGACCATGTATAAAATTTACTTGTAAAACTTTACATGAAGTATTGTTAGGGAAAACAAGTATGTTTGTTGTTTACCAGTTCCATTGGTCATGTGTACTGCTTTTCTGCCTGTGTGAGGAAACAAGATAGATTACAGTGTACCAGTTAATGATTAGCAATCACTTGAACGTGGTCATGAGAATAAGTATCTCCAAAAGGAATGCGTATTTATGTTTCAGTATCCGCTTTCATTAATTCATCCTACGGCAAATACCACGAATCCACAGACAACAATGTACTGCCTTAATTTGAAAAACTACGCGGCCAAATTAATTGCATTAAGATAAACAGTTATATATATATATATATATAGCAGATATGGTTAGACACAAGGTTCAGACAAATAACCCGACGTTTCTGGAATGTTTCCGGAGACAAATGGCCCAATATCAGATTTATTTGGACCGACAGTGGTCACGCATTCAAACAGTAAAAACCGATTTAAAAAAATATGGTTTTGCACATGTAACGCACGCAGAAGCAAGAACTTTCATTCTGATTTACGTAAGCAAGTAGTATTTACAGTAATCATATCTGGTCTGTAAGTGAAAACGGGTTTAAATTAAACACTTATTCATTTCAAACTTATATGATGGACAGCAAGCCAATTCAAATCCAGACGTGTTAGATGAAGAGTTTCAAAGTAATACAACTTCAACAAATCTCCCCTGAGGGAAATATGGCACTGACATTGACACGAAGATTCATGTGTAACAGGCGGAGAAAAATGAACATGCCTCTGCTAACTCGTACCTATCGTAAACGACACTCAGTCCTAACGTCATGCGTAACAAAAGCGAGCTACATTGTAAAAGTTGTCACTTTGAACAGAAGTATGAAAGAAACGGTTATTGATATCGTAATTCTGTTTACTTTTTCTACAACTAAATTCTAACGAGATTTTTAATAGGTCAACACATGTAGTAATGGTAACTATAGAAATTGTTTACAGGCCAGTTTACATCAACATCTTTTGCAGACAATGCCTTCTTTCTATGATGTCGTTGTGTAAAAACTGAAGGTTTGCATAAAAGAACAGAAAACAGTATCACTCAATTAATTGCATGTCACTTTTATTTTCGGCAATTTGTGATATGTTTTAATGTGATGCTCCACACGCCCAACACCGATAGTTAAAGTTTACTTCGATCTTTCAGTTATCAGTTACCTTTCTGTAATGGTCAGTTGGCAGTCGCTTACTGATCTGCGATAGCTGACTTTGAGTAGATAATACAGGATCATAATACTAAATTGCCCATAACATATAGTCCACTACTTTACACTCGCTTAACTATTTCAAGACCTCTCTCACTTTATATCGGACATGATTTATGTGGTCCCATCTGACTGACGTTCATACTGGCATGAGAACGCCTGCATCTTGCATGACGAAGTGCACGATTACCTAGTTTTGATCAAAATCGGATAAATTCAGTTGGTTTTTCACCTGACGCGTTCAGGTCCCCCCTTGGATCCATGTGAACATGTTCAATGTCACCCGTACGCAAGATGTGAGTCCGGCTATTGTCGTTGTGTGGATGGTTATGAAGGAGATGGGCATCGAGAGTGTAGACCAGTGAGAAGAGGTGAGCTAATTTTCTCACTAGCCTTGTCAGAGGTGGACATAATTCAGTACAGTATTCGATTTGGGGGACCGGTTTCTGTTAGGAGACAATCACATTAAAGTCATGACATCACAAGCTCATGTCCATATCCGTTGTCTTTGAATCTTGCATGTGAATG